>CM047392.1:23342000-23586155 GCA_026123125.1 Chironomus striatipennis
ATGTGAGTTGTGTTTTGAAATTGTTGGAGATAATGGAACAGATGTGATTCATTCTGGATTTGGAAATTTTTCTTTTTTAAATTTCTTTTTCAATTTTGATACGATTAAAATTTTTATTTCACGCCCAATTTTTACAAAAATTTGCAAAAATTTCAATTTTAGAGCAAGAATATTTTTTTGAAAATTCAATTTTTCGAATATTAAGCTTGAAATTTAAGAGTTTGGATTTAATTCAAAAATTCTTGATGGACTAAAATAAAAATATCCTCAATAACCTCAAAATCTCATCAATTTTATAAATCCAAAAATCTAAATTTCAACAAAATTAAAAGTTCCAGAAAATAAATCTCGACAGATAAACTGAGATCAAAATCAAATTAAAACTGATACGAATTCGAAAAAAAAATCTCCAATCAAAAATAATCCAATAACATTCAATATCAGTTTTGTAAACACAAACAATTTCAATTCATTCTACGTTTAAATATTATTGTATTTTATAAAAATATAAATAATAAATCATTTCGAATACAAATCACATATCAATTTAATCTCTCATCAAGTAAGCGTACATGAGTGTGGACTATGTGAGAAAAATATTTTATGTTAGACACAAAAAAAAGCGAGGATGCTCGTAAATAAGGGTGTCAATTACTTGGGGGTATCAGGACTTGTACAAGTCCCAAATACCCAAGTCCTAAATACCCCAAGTACTTGTACAAATCCCAAGTCCTTAAAATTGAACTAAAAAATGACCCTAAATGTGAAAAAATGCTATATTTGGTTCTTTTTATTGACATTTTTAAATAATAGAGCTATTTTAATTCCTAATGTTTTATTTTCAAGTCATTGAACTCTTTTAAATGTAAATTAAAATTGAAATTGTCCATGTACATCAAAAATTCGAAATTTTAATAAAAAAGTTCATTATTTAAAAATTTTAACTGAATTAGTTCCATTTTAAGTTTTCTGCATGTAAAAAAGACGATAATCTGTTAAAAATTCAATTTTTTAAAAAAATAATTAAAAATTTATCTTAAATAGCTGAAAAATTGCTGAAAATTATTAAATTATTGAATTTGTACAAGTACTTGGGATAAAAACCCAAGTACTTGGGGTCCCCCAAGTCCTTGCAAAATACCCCAAATACCCAAGTACTTGGGATTTGTACTTGACACCCCTACTCGTAAATCTATATTTGATGTGACTCTATGGATTTATTTATAATTTGATATTTAAATTCGATCACATATCCCAATTTTACTTCCTTTTTTCTCGTCTCTTTGACCCACAGTCGTGTCCAAAAATAAAGCCTGATATGATAAATGTGCACTTAGTTGCCCATACACACGATGACGTCGGATGGTTAAAAACGGTCGATCAATATTACTACGGCAGTAAGTATTGAAAATTAAATTTATGCATGACGTCGATTTGACATTTTTTTTGTCGCTGATTCTGTTCAACCGGCAAAAAATAATGTAGAATAAAAAAAAGGTTTCTCGCTGACTGTGCGAGAGAGTAGAAAATTTATTGAATAATCACATTTGTGCCGGTTACGATCAACAAACATTTTGTTTTGTGCAAATGAGAATCTAACAAAAAATTCTCTCACTTTAGATTATTGGAAGTAACACTCAATTTTTTTAAGGTTTTTTCTCAGTAAAGTAAGCAGAATATTGAGATAGAAATTTTTAAAAGTGTAAAAAAATCTCAAAATAAAATTTCTTCGTACAAAAACTTTCGGAATCTTCAATTTCAATCTTAATAAAAATTATGTTAACTAGAATAAAAAGTTCTGTTTATGCCAAATTTTGACACAATTTTGTTCTTATCATTACGATCGGTAAACAGGCAAAGGACTAATACAAAAAGCTGGTGTTCAGTACATCCTTGACACAGTTGTTCAAGCACTTCTTCAAGATCCATCAAAAAGGTTCATTTATGTCGAGTCAGGTATTAATTTCCTCAACTTATCTAGCTATTACTGCTCTGTGCTAAGATCTAATAAATATTCGTCCATGTAGCATTTTTCGAAAAGTGGTGGCGAGAACAAGATGATAAATTAAAGGAACAAGTAAAGATGCTTGTAAATGAGGGTCGACTTGAATTCATTGGCGGTGCATGGTCTATGAATGATGAGGCAACAACACATTATCAGAGTATCGTTGATCAGTTTACATGGGGTTTGAGATTCCTTAATGATACATTTGGTCAATGTGGGCGTCCACGTGTTGGGTAGGATTAATATTTATGTGCTTCAATTTCCATACTTAATGTATCTTTTGGTTCTAATTTGAATGTAGTTGGCAGATAGATCCGTTTGGTCATTCAAGAGAACAAGCATCATTATTTGCTAGAATGGGATTCGATGGCTTATTTATTGGACGTTTGGATTATCAGGATAAACTGAATCGATTGACAAATAAATCAGCAGAGATGATATGGGAATCGAGTGCTAATTTAGGTAATTGGGTGTTGTAACTTTCCAATTTTACTTTATAACAAATGTTTTAATTTATGGCAATTACAAATTTAATTCAATTCCATAGATAACACGGATCTGTTCACTGGAGTTTTGTACAATAATTATGGACCACCAAATGGATTTTGCTTTGATATTTTATGTGATGATGAGCCTATAATTGATGACAAACACAGTCCAGACTATAATGTAGATAGGCGGGTGAGTCAATCATGTTTCCATCCTTAATCAAAAAATTCATTGTACAAACCTAAAATTTGACATTCTTTTTTTGTGCTTTAATGTCCCCCAATTTTTTAAACTTTTAATTGATTTTTGATTTCACAAAGGTGACGGAATTTGTAAATTATATTAAATTACAATCAGATCTTTATCGTACGAATAACATTATTCTCACAATGGGTGGCGATTTTACATATATGGATGCTCATGCATATTACAAAAATTTGGATAAACTCATAAGGTAAAGAAGAAAAAATTTCCGAAAGATTTTATATTAATTGCTATTGTTATTGATAATTTATGGATGAGATTAAATAAGAAGATGATTTGTTAAGTGAGAATATTTAAGGCAGAGGGCGAAGCCGTTCGATTTTTAGCCGACTAAAGAATAACGGTCAAATTTCAAAAAAATGTTTAGCCGGCTTTAGCCGGCTAAAGTCATGTTTAGCCGGCTAAAGCCGGCTAAAGACGGCTAAAGAGAAAATTTTCCACGTATGAAAAATAATGAAATCTTATTATACATTTTTTCATTTGTTAAACTTTTAATGTGTTTTTATCCTAAACAAAAAATAAAAATCAATTAAAAATCGAAATAAAATATAAAATTTCGATGAAAAACTTAATAAGAAAGTGAATTTTCACATCGATTTTCTTATTTGCGATGAAAAACCTCTCGGAAAAGCCATTTTTCGCGTTAATTTTCTTATTTGGGATGAAAAACCCCTCGGAAAAGCCATTTTTCGCATTGATTTTCTTATTTGGAATGAAAAACCTCTCGGAAAAGCCATTTTCGCGTTAATTTTCTTATTTGGGATGAAAAACTCCTCGGAAAAGCCATTTTTCGCGTTGATTTTCTTAGTTGGAATGAAAAACCTCTCGGAAAAGCCATTTTTTGCGTTAATTTTCTTATTTGGGATGAAAAACCCCTCGAAAAAGCCATTTTTTGCGTTAATTTTCTTATTTGGGATGAAAAACTCCTCGGAAAAGCCATTTTTCGCGTTGATTTTCTTATTTGGAATGAAAAACCTCTCGGAAAAGCCATTTTTTGCGTTAATTTTCTTATTTGGGATGAAAAACCCCTCGAAAAAGCCATTTTTCGCGTTAATTTTCTTATTTGGGATGAAAAACCTCTCGGAAAAGCCATTTTTCGCGTTAATTTTCTTATTTGGGATGAAAAACCCCTCGGAAAAGCCATTTTTCGCGTTAATTTTCTTATTTGGGATGAAAAACCCCTCGGAAAAGCCATTTTTCGCATTGATTTTCTTATTTGGAATGAAAAACCTCTCGGAAAAGCCATTTTTCGCGTTAATTTTCTTATTTGGGATGAAAAACCCCTCAGAAAAGTCATTTTTCGCGTTAATTTTCTTATTTGGGATGAAAAATCCCTCGAAAAAGCGAATTTACATTTTACTTTTTCATTTCATATTTCAAAAGCATAAATTCATACTTTTAGCCGATTTTAGCCGGCTTTAGTCGGCTTTAGCCGCCTTTAGCCGGCTTTAGCCGGCTAAGAAAAAACGTGATTTTTTTTTAGCCGGCTTTAGCCGGCTAAAGTCATCTTTAGCCGACTAAAGCCGGCTAAAGACGGCTTCGCCCTCTGATTTAAGGTCTTTTATGCATGCAAATAAATGACATGGTTATTGTAAATATATACAAGAGATCCATAAATTTCTTATAACATGAAGTTGAGTATACGTTTAAGAGATGTAACGGCAAGAATTCCGCATTTTTGGATAAACTTGTTTTATTCACTTAACCTGAATATTTTTATTTCATGCTGACTTATCAAATGTACAGGTCGATTTCCTTATTTATGTTCCATTACCATGTACACGTGACATTCAAGTTAAATCTTTATGTATGCTAAATTTCATGTGAAGGAGGAAGTAAATTCAAATGTATTAAGTCACGCATAGAAACTCATTTAGTTCATAACTTTAAAGTGGTGAACTAGAAAACTCTGAAAAATTGTAAATCCATCAATCAAACAAATTTCTATGACACTTAAAATTGGAACTGTCTTAACAAAGTCTTAGAATTTCAAAAACAAATGCTACAATATCCAATTCAGAAACGAAATTAATTCAAAATCTAGCTTGAAGTTTAACTAATTAATTACTCAATTATCAAAAGAAACTAGCGCCTACATAAATCAAATAGACTAAACAATCGTAAGAAGCCCGCCATAAAGCAGATAATTAATTAATTCGTTTTCGTTAGAATTTACTTGTCATAAGAAATTTTCTCCATCATTCATCTCCGACTCTATTAAATTTCATCCATTATATTTTTTTTCAATTTTCTTTTTTAGCGCATTTTCCTCTTGGGAAAAGGACGCTATTATCCGCACTTTGTCCGTCTGTCTGTCTGTCACCGCATCTCCTCCTCAGGATTAAGCTTTTTTGATGCGGTTTTTGGCTTAAAATGTGTGTAGTATGTCTGGCTACCATGTAACCAAAAATCAGCACGAATGGTCACTTCCTCTGCTGGAACCAGCATAAAAAGTACCAAAATGCCATTTCTTTGTATGTGTTAGTGTGGTCGAATGCACTAAAATGATGACTTTTCAAAACCTTAGCTGTCCTCGGTTCGAATCCCACCGATGACAAAATTTTTTTTTTGCTTTTTTTGATACTTTTTTGATTTCTTATGACATATAATATTTATTTATGTCATAATTTTCCATTTTCACGAATTTTCCAAGTTTTTCCGAGCATTTTTTTGAAAATTTTTTTTATTTTCATACATTTTTCTGAAAAAATGATTTTTTTTTATTTTAGCTGTTAAACTTTCCTTTTTCCTAGATTTTCATAATTTTTTTCGAAAAGTTTTGTATATATTATAAAAACTTACATTTATAAAAGAAATCTCATCAATATAAATAATCAAAATGTCACATTATAATTTTAATAAAAAGAGCATCAGTGGCGTAAGTGGTATAGTGTGAGGCTCCTACCTGAGAGTCATGGGTTCAAACCTAGCCCGTGACTAAATACTTTTTTGCTTTTTTTTTTAATTCTATGTTGCATATTGTTTTTCTTCCATTTTTTTGGTCAATTTTAAATTTTTGGGTAAATAAAGAATGGTTATAGTTAAATATTTGGCTTTGTACTTATGGGGTTTTAATTCTTTTTGTATTTACTGATCGCGGAAAATGCGCTTTCGTCGGTCACGAGTGACCACCGTTATACTTGTTTCTTGTTCATGTCACATTAAAATAAAAATTTTTTAATGAAAAGAGGTAAAGTTTTTATCGCACATGTCGCTGTAATAATAATAATTAAAAGCATCATAGGAAAGAAAAGAAAGTCAAATTTTGGTTCATAATGAGTTCTTTGCTTGTTTAATTAAACATTCAGTCATTCTTCATCTACTGCTCATTTTATATTATTACATTTTCATCATTTTTCAACATACACAGGTCGATGACTTTGTAAGTTATGTTAAGAATATGTCTCAAGCATACAATACCCGTAATGTCATCATCACAATGGGTGAAGATTTCAATTATCAGTTGGCACAAATGTGGTTTAAGAACCTCGACAAGTTGATAAAGTAAGAATGATGAAATTGCGTTGATAATGAAATTAATGCAAGAATGTGACATGAACAAAAGAAAATGCAAGTGTGGGGATGGGTTGTCGTACAATCGATGATGGAATGGGATTATTAAATATTAAATGGATTATTATTAAATTTTACAAAAAAAAAATATATATATATATATTTCAACACTTCTAGAAAACGAAATCTTATATAAAATTTAAAGATTCGAACCTAAAATCTCAATATAATACTCAACTGAAGTTAGCCGGAAAATCCTAGCCGGAATTTCGGCAGACCATTTCGGCAGACCGTTTCGGCCGAAATTTTAATATTAATTTTTTCAGTTATCCGCCTTATTTTTTCGGCCGACCAAATTTTTTCGGCAGACCAGATTTTTTGCTGACGGATTTATTTTTATGGATTTATTTTTTCGGCCGACTAAATTTTTCGGCAGACCAGAATTTTTCGGCAGACCAAATTTTTTCGGCCGACCAATTTTTTTCGGCCGACCAAATCTTTTCGGCCGATCATTTTTTAATTAATGAGATTTGAACACAGGAGCTTTGGGAGCAAAAAAAAAAAACTTCTTTCTAAACACTTAAGCCAATACTTAAAACTAGTAATGAAGCGGATCACGCTTCATGGGGTATATTCACACCATCAGTAGAACTTCTTTTGATTTCAATTAAAGAAAAAAATAATTATACTTTACCTATTGATTTATTTATAATCGCAAAAAAACTTATCTAATTAAAAAATTTGCCTAAAATATTTAAGAAACTTTCTGCGTTCAAACTATATGTGTTCGAGCTTCGCTCGAACATTTTTCCTTTTCATTTCCTCATTATCTTTTGAATCAAAAGTCTGGGAACAGTTAGGGAAAATTTTCACACCTTCACTTGCTTTGGCTGTTAGATAACATCATATTTAATCGTTTTAAAACCCTACTTCTGTTCAGCGCGCATTTAGCACTATAACTAAAGTACAGCCTGAAAAATTTTTCGGTTTTTCAACTTTTTTGTTACACTGCGCATGAAAATTTTTTTGTCATTATAGTGTGAATTATACCTTAAATAATGCTTAATCTAACACCGAAAATTTGAAATCATTTGGTTAAGTTATGTCTGAGATATTAAAGAAAATGTAAAATTTTTTGCATATTTTGGTCAAAAATGGCACATTTTCGTCCACTGTGCCTCACTGGAAGCATCTCATGACCCCAAAAACTATACAGCAAATCTATAGACTGTTTCCAACCAGACGCAAAAAACCCGAAGTCTTAATATTGAGTTGGAGTCGAGTTATCGCTCCGATTAACTAACTAACTAACTAACTAACTAACTAACTAACTAAATAACAGAATACGAAATTTTGCGATTTCTCTTGACTGTAAGCACCAAATGAGATACGGTTTTCACTGTTAGATTGGTATTTTCAGGCACAGACTTTCCACCATAGACAGTATGGGATAAAATTGTAATCCTGAAGCAGCAAGTTAGAAAATGTGGTTTTCAGTTTTATACAAAAGCAACATATTCACCCAAATTGAAAATTTGGTGTGAATATGATTTTTATTTTTCTTGTGTTTGGCTAAATGACATATTTAAATGATAAAATATTTTATTACATAAAAAATTCATATTTATTATTTTGTAGAAATTATATACTTCACAAATCATTATTATTTTGTAAAAAAAAAAAAAAAAAAAAATATTTCGGCAGACCAAAACTTTTTCTAAAAATTTCTTTTTTTAACAATTCCAATTTTACACATTTGGATCTTATAAATATATGTGTTCATAGAGGTTCATAAAAAATTAGGCTCATTGGAAAATTGGAATTTTCAACTTCTTTATTTGAATGCTTTCAGAGAAGAACGTGATAGAAAAAACCGGTCATTTGAAATTTCAAAATTTTTGACCAATTAATATTATTAAAATATCAATTTAAAATGTTAAATCAATAATATTAAAGCAAAATTTTTTAGGCATTTGTTTTGCAAAAATCGGTTAACAATTTTCAAATTTCAAATGACCGGTTTTTTCTATCACGTTCTTCTCTGAAAGAGTTCATTTACATTTACAACATTTTTAAAAAGCTTTGGATTTTTTTTAAAATAGGATAGGCATTTGAAAAAAATAATGTTCACATTTTCAAACACTTTGTTTATATGTTAAATTTGCACCATAATTAAAAAAAAGATTTTTTTTTAAATATTTGACACATGTCAAAAGGTATCAAATAATTTCACACATAAGCAAAGTGTTTGTAAATGTGAACATGAATTCTTTTTCAAATATCTTTTTTAAAAAAAATCCAAAGCTTTTTAAAAATGTTGTAAATGTAAGTAAAGAAGCTGAAAATTCCAATTTTCCAATGAGACTAATTTTTTGTGAACCTCTATGCTCATAGGAACCAAATATGTAAAATTGGAGTTGTGAAAAAAAGAAATTTTTAGAAAAAGTTTTGGTCTGCCGAAATATTTTTTTAAAAAAATAATAATGATTTGTGAAGTATATAATTTCTATAAAATAATAAATATGAATTTTTTATGTAATAAAATATTTTATCATTTAAATATGTCATTTAGCCAAACACAAGAAAAATAAAAAATTTAAGTATTGGCTTAAGTGTTTAGAAAGATTTTTTTTTTGCTCCCAAAGCTCCTGTGTTCAAATCTCATTAATCAAAAAATGATCGGCCGAAAAGATTTGGTCGGCCGAAAAAAATTGGTCTGCCGAAAAAATTCTGGTCTGCCGAAAAATTCTGGTCGGCCGAAAAATTTAGTCGGCCGAAAAAAATAAATCCATAAAAATAAATCCGTCAACAAAAAATCTGGTCTGCCGAAAAAATTTGGTCGGCCGAAAAAATAAGGCGGATAACTGAAAAAATTAATATTAAAATTTCGGCCGAAACGGTCTGCCGAAATGGTCTGCCGAAATTCCGGCTAGGATTTTCCGGCTAACTTCAGTTGAGTCAATATAATTTTATAAGTTTGCATTTTCTGATGTGCAACAGAAGCAGCATTTCGTTCATATAAAGTCAAGATTTAATTTTTTAATATATTTCAGTCCATTGCTGTACTGACATCTTCCAAAAAATTCACTAAATTTAACTTCCAATTATCCCCAGATACACAAACAAACGCCAAGCTGAAGGACTCAATGTAAATCTCTTCTACTCAACACCCTCATGCTATCTAAAATCTCTATACGATGCAGGCATAACATGGCCAACGAAAAATGATGACTTCTTCCCATATGCAAGTGATCCACATGCATATTGGACTGGGTATTTTACATCTCGTCCAACAATTAAGAGATTCGAAAGAGTTGGCAATCATTTCTTACAAGTCTGTAAGCAATTAACATCATCGGCAAAAGTTCAAGAGAAATTCTTTGATGGACATTTAAAAGTATTGAGAATGGCAATGGGTATTATGCAACATCATGACGCAGTAACTGGAACAGAGAAGCAACATGTTGCAAATGATTATAGTCGAAGATTAGATCTAGCCATTGAGGCATGTGGTACAAATATAAAATCATCGCTCAATCAATTTGTAACTAACAAATCGCCTCCAAATTCTCCGACATCAGAAAGCAGTAAAATGGCAGACCACATGTCAATGGTAGAATCAGATTATTGGGATTTCAAATTCGACTCTTGTCTCAATTTGAATATATCTGTATGTAACATATCGGAGAATTCCAATCAATTTATGGTTACTGTTTATAATCCACTTGCCCATGCTACATATCAATACGTTCGAATGCCAGTGTCTGGTTCTAAATATGAAGTTCGTGACTATCGTAATATCATTGTGCCATCACAATTAGTCTCAATTCCCAGCAGCATCAAATCAATTGACTATCGTTCGAGTAATTCAAACAATGAAATCGTCTTCCAAGCAACAGAAGTTCCAGCATTTGGATATAAATCTTATTTTGTATCTCGAATCATGAATGAAATTGAGCCAAGCGTGATTCACATAACGAGACGACACAAACGTAAACCCCAACCGGTTGTTATTGGCAATGAACATGTGAATGTGACATTTGATGTCAATGGATTATTATCACAAATATGTGTATCTGGTGGAGTTTGCAGTAAATTGTCTCAAAAATTCCTTTATTATAAAGGTGCAGTTGGAAACAATGAAATATTTGAGAATAGATCATCAGGTGCATATATCTTTCGTCCCGAACCAAAATCATCTGAGAAAGAGATTGCAAAGCATGCAACAATTGATGTCATAAAAGGTGAGGAGGTTGATGAAGTTCACCAAACATTCAACGAGTGGTTAAGTCAAGTTGTTCGCATATACAAGACGGAAAATTTTGTTGAGTTTGAGTGGCTTGTTGGACCAATTCCAATTGACGATGGTGCTGGCAAGGAGATTATTTCACGATTTTACACGGTCATGAAAACAGATGGTGTCTTTTACACTGATTCTAATGGACGTGAAATGTTGAAAAGAAAGCGAAATCATCGTGATACGTGGAAGGTTGATATAAAAGAGCCAGTGGCTGGAAATTATTATCCAATAAATACCAAAATAGCTATTGAAGATAAGGAACATCGATTGGCTATATTAACTGACCGTGCTCAAGGTGGTTCGAGTCTTTATGATGGTACAGTGGAATTGATGGTAAGTATGCATAGTTTTTTGTGCAATTGTTTGGAAAAGTTAAGTCTTGTATAAGTGTTCAAGTTTGCAGCCCTTGCAAGACTAAATTGCACAAAAAAAGCCTTTTACAAAATTAGCCTGTAATTCTTTTTTTAACCGTCCCAATTTTATTAGATTCATCGCAGGCTATTACATGACGATGCTTTTGGCGTTGGTGAAGCACTGAATGAGACAGCATATGGCGGTAAAGGCTTGATTGCGCGTGGAAAACATTATTTAATTTTTGGCAAGAAAACAAATGAACATCCAACGCTTGAGGGACGAGAACGTTTACTTCAAAATCGTGTATTGATTCCAAATTGGCTGTTCTTTGACGATGTATCAAGCATTAGCTATGATGATTGGACGAAAAAATATACGAATATTGTAAGTTTACTCATTCTTCACTTAATTTTACTTCTCTTATTTCCTTTTTCTCATTCTTATCTCAATTGATGATGATGATGGAGGCAAAAGAAGTGAAATTTGCGTTTCTTGGGGTTGATTTTATGCTAAATCATGGTTTAATAATGAAGTTTGAGTATGGTAGAATAAATGTTTGCTAGAATTAATGGAAATTCTTTCAGTTCTTGCAGTTAAGAAAAGTTTCGAGATTTTTTTTTCTTTTCCAATCGCGGATTCTTTTTAATGAAGTATTGAATCAATTTTTCACAGTATTTAGATTTTTGGAATCGATAACTGCAAGAATATTAAGTAACATAATGATATCAGATATAATCCTTACGGGATACGTACATATTCAATCAATTAAAAATTAAATTTCAAAGGGGCTAACAACTTTCTAGAGGGAATAGCAACTATTTTCTACTTACTTAAAAAATTCAACTTTAAATGAAAACTCTGTAAAAATCTACTGGCCAAATTGTATTTCTCATCAAATTTCTCACATTCTAGATTTCCAATTAAACTAAACTTAATCTCCTGTCAAAAAAATTCCTTCCTTCATTAAAATCTCCATGTTAAAATTCCATCCGATACCCAGTGATTCAATTATCTTCTTTACATATCATGCAAATTCGCATAATCATCATCTAATCTCTTCCATCCTTCAATCTCTTCTTCCTATTCCTCTGCTTGTGTATCTTGTATGTTAACGAAAAGCAAAATCTTATTCTTTCAGCATTCATCCATAGGATTGTCTTTACCACAAAATGTCTATTTCATGACATTTGAGCCGTGGAAAGATGGAACATTCTTAATTCGATTTGAACATTTATTGGAGAAAAACGAGGATCCGGAGCTTTCAAAAGCCGTGAGATTTAATTTAACGGATGTCTTTCCAGGCTATGAAATTGAGTTGAATGAAGTCACATTATCGGCAAATCAATGGATTGAAGAATTACAGCGATTGCATTTCAAGTCAGAAGGTGCCAATTTACTCGATGAAATAAATTTAAGAGATAGTGAGAAGCTTAAGCCTGTAATTGATATGGAAATAACACTTGAGCCAATGGAAATGAGGACATTTGTGATGACTATGTCACCTAAAGTTTAATTTAAGTTAATCTATATATATACATAGATCAATATAGAGAGAGTCAATTGGATTGAACATTATGATTCCCATGTTGAGTAAATGTAATGTGACAATCTGACTGGTTCCTCTACAGACTGTAATAAATTTTAATAAAAAACTTTTTGTCTTTTTTTTATACACGAGATGTTTTGAGTTTTTGATTTATTTTTCCATTCCAAAATCAGATGTCAACAATAATAATGCTAGGAATAATAAGTAATCTATTGTACAAATAAGTATATATCAATGCCTTAGTTTGTAGAAAAACAGAATCTTTTTTCCATTATTTTGAGCACTTGCGAGGGTTTCGTAGTGTGAGACGAGGTTTATTACTTTTATATAATTTTTATATAATTTTTTGCAATAGCAAAGCATCCTACAGTAGAAACGCAATAATAAAATACTAGAAATTTTCATCCCACCCAGACATTTCATCTGGTGGTGTCTCATAATCTGGTGTAAAAGTATCAAAGTTTGATAAATCGAGTGGTCCATTAACGCACGATATTCGTGGTGGTTTGAGCGTTAAGTTTGCTAAATTCTCAAAATCAAAACCTTGGAACCATCTGGAAATAAAGTTTTGGATGAAATACATTAGATATCAGCATCAAGTTTTGAGTACATAAGTATATGAATATGAGTAGATATTCTTGACATACAGACAAAGATCAAAATATTTATTCTCATGAGCTTTAAGAATTAAGGAACATCTTTAAAAGTAAATTCTAAAAGGACTAATGTGTTTACACATGTTTGTGTCGCAAACTCATCAAAATTATTTTTATCACTGCGAAATCCTTTTTTTACTTCCAATTAATCCATTAGCTCAAAATAAACATTGACAACATAAACAGCCCCAAAACAGAAAAAGAATGAGAATGTGATGGAAATGCATGAAAATAAAATTATAATCCAATTAACTTACTTGTGCTTTCGTATATCATCAATTCCGTTACGTTGATAACCTAATCTATCTGTCGGTATATCGCGGCATAATTTCTTTATTAAGCTTATAGCAGATCTAGACACGTGTCGTGGATATTCGATTACGTCAATTCCTTTCAATATCAAATTGTACGTTTTGAGTGGATCGTTGGATGTAAATGGCGGTGTACCGGTAATTAATTCACTGATTAATATTCCTAATGCCCAATAATCTACAGCTCTATCGTGTCCTTTATTAAGTATGATTTCGGGCGCTACATATTCTGTGTGAGTTTATATAGCATGCCAAAGTCGATGGAAATAAATGAGAAGAAAATAAAAAGAAGCAGGAACAGCAGCAGAAAGAAAAAAAAGTTACAGAAACATCCAACAAAGTAAAAAGTTTCTTATGTTAAGAAGCTTACCAGGCGTACCACAGAATGTAAAAGTTTTTGTCGAATATCCAATTTGTTTTGCAAAGCCAAAATCAACCAGCTTTACATATCCATTCGAAGTGAGCATTAAATTTTCAGGTTTCAAATCACGATAAATAATTCCACGTCCATGCAAATATTCAAATGCCTCGAGAACACATCCAATTATAAATTGAGTAGTTGTTTCGTCAAAGCGTCCTTGGTTTCTTAAGATTGTCCAAACTTCACCACCAAGACAAGCCTCAAGCAGTAAGTAAATATACTTTGTATCACGAAACGTTCGATAAAGACGACACACAAAAGGACAGTCAGCACCTGTCAAATAACTTTCAATAAATAAAAATTTCATTATCTAAAATTTGCGGAGCTTACATGACAGCATGATTTTCCTTTCATTAAAGACATGCTCTTCCTGCTTTGTCTCTACAATATGAACCTTCTTCATCTGCTTTAATGCAAATACATTCAATGTCGTGTCTTTTGTGTGTTTAACAAGCACTACCCTCCCAAAACCTCCAATTCCGATGGTCGCTAGTGAAAGGAGATCTGATAGTTCCATATTTTCATATTCTGTAAAGAAATGCAAATTTAAGGTTGTGGATATGTTATGTATAGATATTGTGAAATAATGCAAAAGAGTGAAAAAGGGGGTGTTGGATATGAATAAAGACATGAGGTCTCGTGTTTGGCATTTTTTGTGCTATTTTTATAAACGAAGGATGTGTAGCATGTATTATTTTGTTGCTTTTTGGCCAGTGGTAGAATTGACTTATGGAAATTGTTTTTATAGAGCTTATTTTGATGGAATTACTGGTCAATAATTTTAGTTAAATTCTAGACTTGAGTTGTTATTAACATTATGAATTAAATTCTTAAGCATAACTTAGTCACGAATTTGAATCTTTATGACTTAAAGTCAGAACTTCATGTAAAGTATTCTTTTAAATTGAGATTTGAACCAAAACTTTTGTAGTGAATTTAGCAATATCATAGGATACACTTAGAGAAAATAACATTTTTATCCTCACTGGACATGCTCATACTCAAAAAACTCCATCATCACATGACAGCAACAATACAAGTATGAAATAAGAAACCGAGTACAACAAACCTTTTAGAAAATCACTTCGTTCGATGATGGGTATTTGTTTGTTTTTAAGGTTCTTGATTGCATAAATTCGATCCTTATCGCCATAATCCCTTTGATGTAACTCTATTAAGTCTCCAATATGCTGATTAAATGATTCTCGATCGAGAGTAAGGCATTCAACTCCTGGACTTAAAGCAATAATATTTGCCGTTCGTTTATCTTCCTTGATTAATGCTTGTTCACCAAAGTAATCACCACGACCTAGTGTTCGAATTTCTTCTTCCTTTGCACTGCCTACAAAATAGAAAAAAAATTGAGACATTTTCAAAATGATGAATGGATAGACAGGATGAGAATCAAAAATCCGTTAAATGAGGAATAGTAAGAAAGAATGAATAATTTACCTGGTATACGTTGAGTAACTTTCACAGATCCTTGACTAATTAAAAAGAAAGTATCACCCCGGGCGCCTTGTCGAATGATGTAAGCATCAGATGGATAAAATTCCTAATTAGTTGAATAAATAATGCAAAAATAATAATAAATTTCTTCCTTATTCCGTTTCATGAATATTTCAAGTTTGATGAGAGAATTAGAATGAAGACATTAATAATGAAAAAAGAGTTTTGTGTGTAGATGGATGTAGTAGGAGAAAGAGGTAACAATAAAGTCTTTCATAAGCATTTTCTGAGGTTTTTGTGGAATGTTTTAATTATTAAGTTTGTATTCAAATTTAAATGCTTGAAGATTTTTTTTAGGTTAAATTTTGCATTCTTGAATATTTTGCATAAGCATGATTTGTTGGACGTCAACAAGAGGAATCTTTGGAATCATAATATTTAAAATAGTACACTTGTGTAATCTTAAAATCAAATTTCAAAAGTTTTTATAGCTTATATTCATCTCAGTAGCAACATAAGAACTCAAATTTCATTTTCATAATTCTATCATATTTTTAAGGATCTTTTGAAAAATGATGTCCATTTTTCATGATTTTGTGACGTTAATAAAATTATTCTTAATCAAAAACGAGTCTCGAGAAAATACGTCATTTATGAAAAAGTCCTACACACGTCTCTCGAAAAAAGAGCCTCAAGTGCCACGATTCACAAGAGTCAGCATAAATATACATATGGTAAGAATAAGACGAACATGAAGAGGTAAGAAAAGTAAATAACTTCCATATGTAATGCTAAGATGTAGAAAAACATTGGAAAGAAATATGAAAAATAAGCGAAAGTGTGTAAGAATGTGCAAATATGTGGTTTAATTTGCTTCCTCATTATACTTTACCAGCTCAAGGACGTCAGCAATTTTGCAGAGAACATCCTCACTCAGATTCTTCAATAATGGAACAGATTTCAAAAAATTGACATTTTCTTCGATTCTCTGTAATCCGGTGCGCATCATGATTTGCTGGAAGGCACGTCTGTCGAGAACCCATACGCGAGAGCATGGTGTAATGGCTGTGAATATAAACAGGTGATATTTGAATTAAATTATTTTAAAGTGCATTTTTTGGATTTGTAGCTTTTTGAAACTTAAGGACAGTTACGAAAATTTTTGAGTATGTCTGTCTACCAGACATAACGAACATAGAATCTTACTCTTTACAAAAATTCTAAATCACAACCATACCTTTGATTGAAGCTGTTCGTCGACAATTATACAAAATTGCCAATTCCCCAAAAGCCTTTCCAGATGATAAAGTTCCCAGGACTTTGCCATTCACTTCTATTTCAAACTCTCCATCTGCTGATACATACAAATGATTTCCAGGCTCATTCTCACGTATTACATATTCTCCAGCATTCACATTGCGACTGTACATTGACTCGACGAGTTCACGAACTTGTACGCAATCGAGATGCTTTAGGAAGTCATTATCGGAAATTGCATCCTTTATTTGTTGCTTGGATCTGTTGTTGAGAAAAAAAAATGAAAGAAAAATAAATTTAATTTTTACTTATAGTTTTAAGTGTTGTGTATATGAATGTGGGGAGAAATTTGTGGAAATAGAGGCGGATATTCACAATTATGGGAAGGAAAAATTTAATTTTCATTATTGTATTGAATGCAAAACTTGAATCTATTCGAGAATTGTAGAAAAATATGTGAAAATAAAAGTTTGCAGGACATAAAATTTTATAGCCTTTACTACTTGAAATTCATTCCAATTTTGATCAATGTAGGAATATTTAGTACTTTATCAAAGGTTACTTAATTGATGAAGGACGTTTCTAAACAACGATACCAGGACATCATCGGTTTTATGAAGGACATAGGAATTTCTTCGTGAGATTTTGGGGATAGTACAACAGATCTTGATCGCAGTGCTGATTTTTGTTTATAGCAAACCCCTATTTATTTTCTATTCTATTCTAATTGATGGTATGTTCAGACTTTATTAGAGTTTAGATCAATGATAAATAAGTGTGTCTACATAAATCATTTCCAATTTTAAATCAAAAGATGCCCGAAATTATGACACAATTCAATATGAGAATAAACTCTTGATTACTGATATAGAAGTCAAAAAGTTCCAAGATTTTGTTGGACATCATTTATGAAAGTCCCCACCATCCAAGCAACTTTTAAGCACAATATCCAGTTACAATCTTTTCCTGAAAATTAATTAAAATAAAGTAAAAAAAAAAATTCCCACTCACTTGAAATCCTTTTCATATTTCCTTATCAAAATGTCACTCGAATGTCCAATAAAGCTAGCGTCACAGCTTTCGCCTGAAACACCTTGCTTCTTAATATTATTAGGTTGATTAAGATTGTTGATATGTTGTTGATGGTGATGATGGTAATTATAATGATGACTAATATGATTATTGTGCTCTGATGGGAGTGGCATTGATGCAGTTGATGTGACGGAAGACTTGACGCTATCATAATAATTCTCATTTTGATTGCCGTTGTTAAACGTTGATGTTGTCGTCGTCCCAACTATTCCACTCGCTGCTTGTAGACTTGACAAATTACATTCATTACATTTTAGATTTCTTATCGCTTGTTGATGCAGGACACTCTATATATTGTATTTTATTTGCGTTTTTCGTATTTTTGTAAGTGTGTCCCCAAAGTGTAAATACATAAATCACAGAGATAATGGGAAATGATTGTTTTTTGGGAGGTTGCAATAATTTTTTTTATTGTTTTGTTTTGTCAACGAAATTAAAAAGTTTTTAATTTTTGTAATTTGCACATAAAAATATGAAAAGAAAAAAAAGTAATTAAAATAATAAAGTATAATAAGCTGTTTGTATGATTATTTTGGTTTTTGGATATTTGGATTGTGTTGGCTGCTGTAGCTTGCTCATTTTGTGCTTGAAAATAATAAATGCTTTAATTTTTTGGTGCAAATGTTTTTGACAGATCAAACTAGAGGACTGAGGTTGGGGTGTATCCTGTATTATGACCTACTTATACTTTTTCTAGATAACGTTATCATCAAAAAAAATAACCGCATAAATCGAAAGCATGTCAATCAATCACTGCTACATTCATTATTGTAATAAAATGACAATAGATGGAGAGAATGAAACAAATAACAGAAGGTCATGTCACTGATTTTAAGGAAGATAATTTATAGTTCAAGATACCCGATATGGACTCTCTATGGGATGATAATTGTGTCATTGAAAGGCAAGAATGATTGCTGATATTTATGGCTTTGAGGATGACAACTTTTTGAGGTTTGAGTCTATTTTTAGTATAAATATGAAGCTATCAGTCATCTAAGAGATATTTTTGGATCTGATTTGTTTGTTCGAGATATTAAATTTCTTCATTAAGTTTATGAATCATAAATCTTTGGTCTTTGATTTTTTTTTGCGACTTAAAAATGTTTGAACTGTGATTGATTATAAATGATTGATGAATTAAACTTTGGAAAGATTATTATTTGATACTTTGAAATTAATTCTTTCAGTTCTGTTTATCTTATTTCAGTAATAAGCTGTTAAGAGCTTTAGAATTGTGGTTTTAAAAAGTTATTGATAGAATTTTTTGGGATCGACTTAATAGCAAAGATATCTTTAGATTGCATTTATTGATGAGTTAAATGAAAAAGTGACTAAACGGTGAAATGCAACGTTTGTATCTAAGCCATTGTGGTCTCAAATCTCAACAGATAAATTAATTAATTTTTAAAGAATTAGTTAAATGAAGCTAAGCCCTCAGACAAATATTCATAAGGAAAATATATGAACATCTTTAAAACATAAGAAATAGAACTAGAAAAATTTCCCTTTAAATACAAATTCAGCAAAAATGTTCACAATAAAAAGCCCCAATTTCACTGTTTATCTACGTCACCTTTGAATGGCATTATCAATGCTAACTTAGATACAACATAATCCCGCCTTATCTGTTTCACCTCTCAAAGTGTCAAAGCCTAAGCATTAAAGTTTCAAAATTGATAGATGTGATAAGTAAGCTAGTATATCTAATGAATTGATAGCAGCAACAACATCAACACAAAAAAGTAGCAAAAGGAACAAGAAAAAGAGAGAAAAAGATGAATGACAAAAAATTAAATACAAATGGTGATCGAACAAAAAAGCATAGCAGAAATGGACATTCAGTATTGTCGTATCATTTAGAAAAAAAAAACAGGAAACGAGAAGGAAAATCAATGAAATGGAAGAGTGGTCATACATGGATGTTAGAGGTAGGACAACGACGAGAAAAAAATGAATGATGATGTTGTATGTGAAATGTCTCTATTTGTCCACTTTTTCTCCATCAGACACGACTCTGAGGATTTCAATTTCACTTTATTGTTTACATTATTTGATACATTATCAACTTGTCTGCACACTATTGCTCTATTTGCTCCATCTATCCATATTTGAACTTCCTTTTTCCATAAGTTCATATATTTAGAAATTTATTGGCTTTTGAAGCCATTTATATTTGTTTTAATATTGTTTAATCCTCAAATATAAGAGCAATCTGGAATATTTTTCACTTAGTCTGTTCCTATTTGAAACCCATGTGAACTTAGCCACACTTTTCCAGCCACACTCATCGGCCGATATTTATCGGCCGATAATTTTTTTGCTTACGTATTTCGGCCGATACGTATCGGCAACTTTACGTACAAATTTTCGGCCGATTTTTGTCGGCCGATAATTTCAATACAAGTTTTTCTTTGCATGCAATATTGTGTGCAAGTGATGAAATATCGGCCGATTTTTTGTGATTTTTGAGATTTGAACTCGCAACTTTTAGTAAAAAAAAAATAATTCGCCTCACTAACCACTTGAGCTATTGACGTGTATGATAATTTTATTTTTCTTTGGCTAAATGACAAATATAAATTGCAGTTTATTTATGCACCTACATAAAAATTTTAATAATAATTAATTTTTAATATTATTTATTAGATATTATATACTTCACAAGAAAGAAAACTTTTGAAAATATCGGCCGATTTTTTTTATCGGCCGATATTTTTATTTATTGATATTTTGAACTTAAAAAGTCTAAAAAAAATCTTTACCTTTCTCTCCTCGAGTCAATAGCTACATTACTAAATTTTTTAATGATTTTGCAAAAACTTTATATAAGTTATCATTTCTCATGATGTAAGATATTCCTATTTAGATTTATAGCTTTTAAATTTGGATTTGTAATATTGTTTTGTCTATGAGTTTTATTTACTATCAATTTCATTTCTATGTTTTTCACATTATTTAACATTCAAAAGTCTTTAGTTATTAAATACAAATTATTAAATAATAACGTAGAAGTTTTCTTTGCAGCAAATATAGCACACTGATATTATGGTAATATTGGAAACTACAATCTTTCAAAACTTCGAAATTTGAGTTTTTGAATTTTAGTAATATATTATGAAAAATGTGAACGATTTTGGCTTAAATTAAAAGTTTTTTTACTGTGAAAAATTAAAAATTGGTAAATTATATTCATTTAACAAAATTTAGCAACAATATTTTTGGACTTGCTATTGACTCGAGGAGAGAAAGGTAAAGATTTTTTTTTAGACTTTTTAAGTTCAAAATATCAATAAATAAAAATATCTGCCGATAAAAAAAATCGGCCGATATTTTCAAAAGTTTTCTTTCTTGTGAAGTATATAATATCTAATAAATAATATTAAAAATTAATTATTATTAAAATTTTTATGTAGGTGCATAAATAAACTGCAATTTATATTTGTCATTTAGCCAAAGAAAAATAAAATTATCATACACGTCAATAGCTCAAGTGGTTAGTGAGGCGAATTATTTTTTTTACTAAAAGTTGCGAGTTCAAATCTCAAAAATCACAAAAAATCGGCCGATTTTTTATCGGCCGATATTTCATCACTTGCACGCAATATTGCATGCAAAGAAAAACTTGTATTGAAATTATCGGCCGACAAAAATCGGCCGAAAATTTGTACGTAAAGTTGCCGATACGTATCGGCCGAAATACGTAAGCAAAAAAATTATCGGCCGATAAATATCGGCCGATGAGTGTGGCTGGAAAAGTGTGGCCAAGTTCACATGGGTCTATTTGAAGTAATTTTATATATTTTTTGTCTTCAATTCTTATCACATCATTTATATTTGTACAACATGTGACACAATAGTCACAGAATTATAGTGTTCATGTTCTGATAACAACAAGGCCATTGTGTGAGAAAAATTCTTTCCTGACTGTATATAAGTTTTGTTCATAAAACTTTAATAGAGGGAAAAAAGGAATACAATTTATTACACATGAGGGAGTTGTGAGAACTGCTGAAGTTTCTTGCATATATTCATGAAATTTTAATTTTGAACGCATTTTGTGCTTGGATTTGGATTAAAAGATTTGTAAGATAGAGAAAATTGCTCACAAGGGAGTTAGAATGAGCATAAAAATTTACTTAATACTGATTTTTTTAAAACAAAATTTAAAATGAAAATTTCCGTTGAAAATTCTTAAAATTCATTTTTGCAAAATGTCAAAATTGCAATCTCTTACAACATTTTTCAGGTTCTAGGAAGTTGAATTCGGTGAAATATTTTCCCTTTGAGACTCTAACCTTATTTTTATAGCGACTAAACCTAAAATGTGGCAATGAAAATTGAGATAATTTTCTTATGGAAAGATTTTTCCTAATGCTCCAAAGATTTCTACATAAATTTTATGGCAGGCTTTAAAAAAATATAATGCTAAAGAAATAGGAATGACTGCAGATGTTATGGCAAAAAAGGGATGAAATTTAATCATATTGCCAAATATCGAATATTGTGTTAAAAATGGTTATGAATGGAAATATTTTATCAGAAATTCAGGAAAAAGGGATGAAAATTTTTTATTGCCAATATTTTATGAAATAAAAAAGTTCTTTAAAAATTTACAATTTTTGTTGGGTTAGACATCATCTGGAATCACAACGGGATAGTTCTCAATGTGAAAAATTTTTGATTAATCTTTTTTTTCTATCCTTAAAATTAATTTGTCAAGTTCCAAAGCAAATGTTACAGAACTTTTCATCAAAGCAAAACTAATCTACGTAATAATATCTGCAAGTCAAATTCATGAATTATTCAAGCATATTCATATTTTGAAATCAAATGGAAGTCTATTCTAAAAATATGTAAACATGAACATTTCCCCATTTATTTAAAATAAACTTTTTGCAATCAAATCTCAAAAGTATCAAAAAATTGAGTCCGTTTTGTTTATTTTTACTTTCAAAGAAAAAAAAAACATAAAAATTTAAATTCATCATAAATTTTCATCCTTTTACGTGGTTACTCTCGCGTGGTAAATAATTCAACTTTTTTGAAATATTTTCATTGGTTTATGGTCAAATAAAGCTACAGCTGTTTTTTTACATAAAGGCAATTTTTTTTTTTTTTTGCGAAAATATTTTTCAAGAAGTAAATTGATTACATTTTTAAGGTTGATTAAAACTCATTAAATTTTTTTTGCTCATCACGAAAAAAATTCAAGCAAATTGCTCAGAAAATATCAATTTCCGGTTAAAAAAAATTAATAATTCCCTCTCAAGTTGATTGATTTTAAAGCATCCATGAGATTATTTAATTCTATTTATAAACAGCCACAAATTTGCGGCAAACTCACGGTGTTTGCATCAATTTCAATTATAATCAACATATAAATAGAAATGATAATTTCATGAAAATGCAAATTTTGCTTGTGATACTCAAAAGTTTGGATGCGGTATGCATCGATAAATGACAAGCGATCTCATCACAATTCTATTTACATCTAGCTGTTATAGATTGTTTGTGTGTGCTCTTTAAATAAATAAATTTAGTTTGATATCATCACGTATCATACATAATTATTATTATCATAATTTTCATCATTATCATAACTCGTGCTGCATAATTATTAACGCAGTGAAGAAGAAGTTATAAGCTCTAAGAAGTTGGAAAAGTGTGTCGATGACAGAATTTTTAATGCGAATATTAAGAAGCAATTATTAGAGTTTTGGGACATTTTTGAGGCTGAAGTATTTAAACTGCTTAATAATTTGTGGAGACACAATTTTAAATATGATGCAGTCATCGCAGGAGACATGCTGCCATTGAATTTAATTTTTTAGATAATTTAGCTTTAAACTATTTAAAACTTGGAACCTAGTCAAAAGTGTACTGGGGGGGCCTCGATTTGAGTAATTGTTTGGATCCGGAAAAAAATTTACTCAAATCGAAATGTATAGAAAATTACCGTTAAAATAAGAAATTTTGAATTTTTTTATGGGGACACTTTAGTTACTCAAATCGTGGTCCCTCAGTACATATAATTCACCTTATCCCATCTAGTCAATAATCAATCTATAAAATTATATTCATCTCATACCAACCCTCCCAAACAAATTCCATAAAAAATCCAATCACAGAAACTTCAATTAAGTCAAATTGACTAACAATATTCGTCTCACATATTTTAAATCATGCTGAGTAAAAATTTATTGATGATGAGACATGTGAGTGACGTGGGTGCAAAAACCGCACTGTAAATTGATCTATTTTATTGCTATATGCTTGTATGTTTATCCATAAATTATAGAAAATGTAGCGATAACATCTGCTGAAAGACTAACAAATGAGTCGAAGCAATTCCTCCAAGCTTAGTGCATTTATGGGTTTCATTTTTAGTGTAAATAAATAAAATTGAAAAAATTACATTCCAACAAGCATAAACTACTTAAAAAGCTTACATTTTATTATTATTTACAATGTAGCATATTTTATAGTTCACATTAAAATCCTCCACATGAGAAACAAATTCTGAAAAATTTTGGATGTCTATGCATGTTGAGTTACAAACAGCTTTAGAATAAATAATTAGTTTGTGCTATTAAATTTTAAAGAAGCCATGACTTTATGAACATTCATCGCTTATACCGATGTAACTATTATTGCATGGCATGTAAAACGTTTTGATGAATATAGTTATAATCATAATGAATTTATATTATCATGCAGCCTGTAGCATGAATGCAGAGTTAAGTGGTTTCTTTATTTATGAGAGTAAGGATTAATGTGCAACTTGAGAATAAGATTGAATTTTGAATTTTCGAGGATTTATTTAAATTTTAATGCTTTAAAACTTTCACATGAGTATTAAGTTCTAAAAATGTGCAGTCTTGGCATAAAATAAAAATTGAAGATTTCATCTCAAAAATAATATTGACAAAAAAATTTACAACAAAATAAGTGACGTCTTATGCCATCTAGTCAGTAGCACTTAAATATTTCATGACGATAAAATGAGCAGCTAAAAGCAGTCAAGAATGGTTTTCTCAAAAGTCAAGGCAGTATAATGTGTAAATAAAGAAAATAAGCAAATGATAAAGAGAACGGAAAAGTAAAGGAGTAATTGATTAGGGAGGAATAAGGCGCATTTTTTCGAGTTTTGAGTATCAAAAGTTTGAGGTCATTTACATTCTTGATTGACGGATAAGAATGAATAAAAACTTTTGCCTCAAAATCACGTCAGCCAACAGACAAAAAAAAAGTTCTGTCCAGTTCTTCTTACCTTCAGTTTGTGAATCTCACGCCTTAATCTGCCAATTTCTTCGTCACGGTTCTGTATCGTCTCTTTCAATTGTCGAATTTCTTCATGCAATGTAATTGAATTTATATCATCTTGTGCTAATGGATGTTGAGCATAACTTTCGGATATTGACCGCTTCTTTTTCAATTCATTATAGCGTTGGCCGAGAAGGACGAGAGAAGTTTTGCGAATCTAGAATGAATGAATAAAAGTATGTATATATATTTTAGACGACAAATTGATTCAGTAATTAATTAATTATTTGATACTATTGTGAAGGTTTTCATTAGAATAATAATTATAATTGCTGTAGAAATGTCATTAGTGAATGGATATTTTCGTGCCAAGACTTTGAAGGTATTAATATCCATTAATGTTTTGTTAATTACTAAAGCTTTTTATATTGTTTGAGGTTAATTTCGAGCGTCCATACATATATATATGAATATTTTTGGATGACGATTTAAAGATCACATGTGTCTTAGTATAGTTGTTTAAAATTGGAGAGCACTCTTACCTGATCTTTTGTCCCAGGATCACTAAGCATAGGCTTTATTCTTGAAGACTTTTTGATAATACTAGCAACGTTTCCCATCGGACCAAGGATGCCAGATTGAATTAGAAAATCTTGTGAAGCCTGCTTGAGAATAAAAGAAAAAAATTAAAAACATAGTTTTTAAGGTCAATGATCCCAAATATCCGTCAGCCTACACTAGCACACAGGTGCCAAAAATAAACTTTATTATAGCATTCATTATCAATCCAATGAGAAGCAAAATCTCCAAATGAATTTATGAACGAGTCAACAAACTAGCAACAGTCGAATCCTTTTTTAACAGTCAACATAATTTGATTTAATCAAGCGTAGAAACATTTGGACTATACAATTTCATTTCTGTACAATTCAGTATATAATCAGGGATGTTGACCGTAAGTTATACAAAATTAATCCTTTATTTCTGTCGACACGAATGAACTTCCACCTCTGATTTTACCCACGCATTGGAACAAAAGAGACATCCGATATGAAATTTGAGTATTCTTGTGCTGAAAAGTATATACACTCACGCACAGTTTCGTTCACAGAACGGAATTGAATGAGAATTTGTAAAGAAATGAAATTATAGTCGAGGGACTGTCGACTAGTTAAGTGTGAGATTTAACTGCAAATTACAACCTGCAACATGCTTCAATTTTAAAAACAGATTTCAATTTACATGATCAAATAAAATTTTAAGGATTATACAATCATGTCACACAACTGACGAACAATCCCTAAACACAGTAAATTGAATCTTATTCAAGGCAAAAAACCGAATCGTTCATTCACTCGAACTGTATCGTAAGTAATTTATTGTTTCTATGCGTCCCGCGCACAATTACCTGCAAAAAATCCTTTTCATTTGGTTGTGCTTTTGTCGTTGACTTTAAATTGTTTTCAATTGCACCATTCGATATGTGATTCTCACTGCAATGAACTTCAACAGCAACAATATTTGTCGTAGGTTTCAATGACGATGAATTTTTTTCATTAACAAGCAAATCCGATACTTTTCCACTTAATTCAATTTCCTCACTCGTCTCATCGACACTATATGATGATGAAAATGACCTGTCGCCGAGTGAACGGAAGGATGAGGATCGTTGATGTGGAAATGGGAAGCTCTTCGATGATTTTTTAAAAATTGGACGACGTGGAATTGGATTTTCTTGAGGTTTTTGAATTGTTGGACTTTTTGCTGTCACTTGAACTTGAAACTCGGGATGAATATCAAAACCGTTTCCATTACATTGCTGTTCTGGTGATGACGCACGTTTGGAATGTTTTATTTCTATTTTTTGACTTCCTGCTTTTATTATCGTCTCCAGTGACGTTTTATATCGATTGTTACTTATCAAGTCACCAGCTGACGTTGCTGGATATCGATTCTCTTCAGTAAATATTATAGGCGTATCAGGATGTGAAAATGACTGAGTCTTACGACTATTACGTTCTAATCTCCCACCACGAAATTGTTTATCACAATCGTCTTGTTCTAAAAGTGGAATTACAGTCTGATGATGATGTGAATGTGGATGATTAGCACATTTACATTTGGCAAAGAAACTACCGCACGTATTTGATTTCTTAAAATTCGACCTCAGCGACACCGGTTTCTGAACATCGACTGAGCTTTCAATTTCTTTCTCAACATCAAAATCCAAATTGAGTACATTTTTCGATAACATTTGTGCTTCTGTTGTTGTAATTTTACCTCCTATCGTTGTATTAGTTGTGCTAATTCCAGCAAAGTTATTGTTATTACAGTGCGCCAAGGGGGTTGTCGATATCTTTTCCATCTGTGATTTCAGAAAAGAAAAAGGAAACGTTTGTTAGTGAAATAAAAGAAAATGTCGCGAGTATGAATGCTTTATATGTATTACATTAAATCCCATTAAATAAGACTGGAAAAAGATATAGAAAGGAAAATGTGGAAAAATAATGAAGAGAATATATTCAAATGTATGTAAACGGTGGATTTATGACAAAAAAGCTCTGCGAAAAATCAGAGCTTTGTAACTTTTGCGCTGTAAATTTTAAGTAAATTTAAAAATTTCTCAGTTCAAACTCCAATTTTTTTGTACCAAATATTTTAATCCTAATAGCTATAAACAAAAAGGATTTGCCCTAATTAGGAACATAATTTAATTAATTAAGTGTTTATGTCCAAAATTTTTGAACTTTTTAAAAGCTTCCTTAGTTGTCAAATTTGCTTTTCACAGTTACAAATCCTTGTCATTTGCAAAAATTAAAATATTCCAAATCAAGAAATTGATCCAAACATTTATTCCTTAACCTCCACTAAAGCTCCCTCAATATTTAACCAAAAACAGTTAATTTCCAAAATTCCAATCCCTGTTTTACAAATTCATAAAGCACAAAAAAAAAAACGCGAAGGGTGTTCTTGGGACTCATTAAAAATTTATTTCCATTGCTTTGCAAGCTCATACGTTCATTCATATGTACTTCATTCACCAAATATGTACTCCTAGACGTGCAATAAATTTTATTCTCTGATGTTCAAAGGCAGTGTTGTTATTTCTCTGCGATGCTTAATGAAAGTTTTATTTTCAAATGATAGTGTCAGAGAATGTCACATAATCAAGTTTATCACGACACGTTCAACTTTAGTCAATGAAAATCGCTTAATTTTTGACTTCTGTTCCTCGTAGTAATTGAATGAATGCAGACATTCTCTATTCAACCACTACTGTAGCATTCTAATGAAAATTCCGTAGAAAAGGTAATTTCAGTTCAGGCAAGAGCTGTTATTTAATCCTTTTGAAATTTCAGTCAGTTCCTTAACCCTGAAAAGATTCTAGATTTTTCTATTATCGTAGACTTTTTTTCTGACTATTTATGGAAACAACGCAATGGAATTTTTATTGCTTACTCGTACAGTGAATTCACATTTTTCTCCCCCCTTTTTTTCAACGCTTTTATTTTTGTTGCCTTTTCGTGTCGAATATTGATGTCACGATACTCATCTTGCTTATTCATATAAATATATATCGGAAACATTTTTATACAGTATAGAGTAAATATCGCGCTTATTTTGGTTATATTGGGTTTATTGATAGCGCTTATGCTTTATTTTGTGACAACTATGTCAAAACAAAAACATTCAAGGCATAAATTGCTAATCAAGCTTGAATTCTTTGGCTAAGTAAACAGACATTTTTGTATGTCTAACTGAGCATTTATTTTTCAAGGAAAAAGGGTTGAAAGGAAATTTTTTTTATTAAGTAACAAAATTGAGTTGATTTTTCTGTGAACATTTATCAAAAAACAATCACTTTATGGCTTTACATGATATGTCAAATTTTTATTTATTGCACACATTTGTGTTTTTATGCTTATTTCATTGTCAAGTGCTTTACAGACATGACTTTTTTTGTAGACATATTGCATGCAAAAATTTTAGGAAGATTTCATTGCCAGAAAGTAGGTCAAATTCAGTAATTTGGTTAGGAATGACATATTAGAATACTGAAAATAGAAATGGAATCATGACTGGCGATTTTTTTTTTTTTGTTTTGAGCTTCATTTGTGCTTTCGAAAAATTTATTTTGTATAACAGTTCTCAAAGGACAGAATGTCATTCTCCTGCATTCATAAAACTTTCCAGACACATAAAAGTTGACAAAAATTTCCACTCAAATGTTGTCAAATTCAGTAACTCATAAATAATAGACACACAAATTGTCACGAGTGTCTAATAAATTTTTAATAGCGACAACTTAATTTTTCACTATCAACTGTTATTTATGGCCATGAAAGACCATTATAGAACGTAAAAAGTCTATTTACTAGAAAAACAAATATAAATTAGATCCTATGCAATAGAATAGAATCAATAGAAAATTGTTTATAGCACAAAAAAAAGTTTTCTGTACAAAGTGAATTTGCCTCCATTCCATGCTGAACCCCCATCATCATCATCGTTGTTGTCTCCACGAAAAATAAATGGAATAAAATTTATTTAATATTCATTTATGCACAAACAACATAATGGCTTACAAAATGATTTACAGTTTCCAGTATATAAAATATGAGTATTACTGTTGTTGTTGTAGCTTTTATTATTCATTTCTGTTAAGTTAACCAACATAAATATAAAATACAAAAAAAAAATTCAGATACACACAATAGATGTAACGTACTCACAAAGGGAATACCAAAACAAAAAAAAAATGATAATCGCGTTTGGTCACCTCAATTGTTCACTTTTATTCGACCGAAAATTTACTCGCTGTGCTGTTTTGTGCTAAATAGCTTTTCTTTTCCTTTCACTTAAACTCCATTATGGATAATAAAGGTGAAGGAAAATGGATGAACAATTTTGTGGAAATGTTAATGCTCAGCTTTATGAGGTCAGTGTGGAAAATTGTTGAGCTTTCAGACTTGTATATTTGTATTTAGTTGTGATACAGCAAAATGCGTTCGTTTTAACGATTATTTAATATTTAAATTTTATTTGGATTTGAAATAATTTTAGGTGATTTCGCCTTTTTAAAGTTGCTTGCCCCGTATAAAAAATATTTATTTCATTAATAATTAGAAGACAAAATTTAATATTTAGCTGTGCCATAGATGATCAGTCCATTCAAAATATATTCTATGAAGCACATTTGACTGATTAAAATAGTCTCAAAAGATTAAAAAGTGCTATGAATGTCTTAGATCACTGATTTTATCAGCAGTTCCATGTAACAACCGAAAATCCTTTCGAGAAGATTAAGTCAAATCTTCTGCTGATAACAAGAAAAGCTTTCAGCATTATTTGAGTAAATCCTTTTCAAAGAAGGAACCTCGCAAGTTATTTAGAAATTCATCATCAATCAAAGTTACCTCTTCATTCAACAGACATGGTCAGATCATTATTTCTTGATAAAATACAAACATCCACGAATAAATAAATTGCCATTTAGTGTATTATATGAAAACAAGAAACTCGTAGCCAGGAGATATAATCGTATCAAAAATTTCTGAATGAGTGCATCAATTATCTTTTAAGTAGAACTCATTGTCTTGGTAACGAAAGACCTGTCTGAAACCTTTACAAAAAGTTCCTCATTTCTGCTAACTTACTCAAAATTTCCACTTATAAATAATTCTCGAGAAATATTAAAATTCATAAAACGGAAAGATTTAAGGTTATGTTGAGGAAATTCTGAAAATTTGATTTTTTGGAAAAGTCATGACATATATCGTCATGAAAATTCTTAAACATGTCCCAAAGAATCATCCTACGCAATCCCATATCTATCCACAATCATTTCAAATGTTTGTCAAAAAGTTGATTCAAAAGAAGAAAAGTTTTTAACAATGAAACTTTTAACTGCTTTTTTTCACATTTTCTTTCAATATCTATTTTATGAGTATCGATAAGGATGTGAGGAAAACAAGCAAAAAGTCCCTTTGGATCTATCAAAAATTTAAAATAACATGTGGGCATATGTGATGGTTGTTGTTTACTTTGTTGATTGATTTTGCTGTAAGTTTAAATAGGTTTAAATGTTTAGAATGCAAACTTTGGATGGGAATTCAATGAAATAATGTGCTTCTGAAATTGCAATTTAATGATTGATTGAAACTTTTTGTTGGAAAATTAAAGTATCAATTTAATATTTAACACTGAGTTGTAAATCTAGGCCACAAAACATCAAAACTATTTTCACCTAAAGGTCATCTGATAGTAAAAAAAGAGGAGAATTTTGAAATCAATAACAAGGCTATCGATAAAAATCGACATCTAGCTCAAACACGTGAACATGGCTCATTATTTATTTAATAAAAACATTTTTAGTCTATTTAAATGTTCTAAGTTTAGACAGCGTAAAATTTATTTTCTCACGAAAATTTCCAATAAGAACTTAATATCCATCCACTCTTCATTGAAAAGCTATTTTTGTAAAATAATTTTTCATGCATGTTTTGTTGGCTATAAATATGTCATTTTCTAATTATAATATTGATGATATATGTAAGGTTGAATGTCATCATTGATGTTGTAATATTCCTAAATTAGTAAACTCCATCGAAAGTTATCAAAATATGTTATCAGCTACAAGCAATAGAACATGTTTATTGGACATTTTTTACAAGAAAAATACTAATTAGGATTTAAATATATGCATGAAATATTGAGGAGGGAGGGTGGGATGAGTACTTCTTACTCTACAGACAAAGGAGTCACGACAAATATAATAAATTATTAACGTCATTCTAGAGTTATATTTTAACATATTTCTAGTCTAACGTCATATGCACTTTCATCATTTACATCAACAAACCTATAACCTTTAAAAATAGTTTTTTCAAAAAATTAAAAATCTTTAAAAGGTTGAACCTTAAAGGTGATTTACATTGTTTGACGCATTTTATAGTTATTTTTAAAATCTAGACGCTCAAACGTACCAAACGCCAGTGATGAGAGTCAAGAGTCAAGTTTGAAAATATGTCCATGTGCATAAGCAAAAGCCATTAATTATATTTACGCTGATTTTCTAGTTAAATAATTTTTTTTCCTCTCCTGGTTGACAAATTTTTCAGACACATTTTTTGCAATTAGCGTCGACGATGTGTGGCAAATTTTCCGAAAAAAATTTGTGTTTTATTGTGACATATTTTCATAAAGACATTTCTATTGGATACAAACTCTTTCATTTTTCTGAAAATATTTAGCGTCCTACACCGAACAAAAATACATGTAATGAATGGAAATTTGAGCAATATTCCTTTTAATGAAAATAATGATGACCTATTATAACTTTTATGAAATATCAAAGTTATACTGCTGACATGACTGAATAAATTGCGTATTTATGAATGTGTTTGTGGGTGGATGATAAATTGATCCGTTTTATCATCTTTGGTAGCTTATTTGGTGCTCATGAATCATTCACTATGGGAAAATCCTGCTGGATACATATTCGTTTATAAATTTTGGGATTTTTCGAGAGTAATAAGAATCTAGTCTCATAATAAAAAAATATAGAATTTCCAATCAACCGCCTTCCCACATCCATCACACTTCGTCAGTCTTAAAAATTATTTCATAAAACTGTTGATAATGTCATCATTATCTAGTCTTCATCACACTAAACAACAAGTATCGGAAATAAACATCAAAAAGTTGAAATTTACCTCAAATCAATCTTAATTTATGTCAGTCCTCAATTTTGTATCACGAAACTTATTTAAGAACAAAATGGAAATTACAAAAGGAACATGATGTATCTGAAGAAATGAGAGAAATTTCCATTCATCATCCATTGATTGATTGCGATAAATAAAAGTCTGAGATCATCCAAATTGAACTTTACATTTCCATTCTCATTTTTTTTTCTTGGTTCATGAATAAAATAAGGTTGAGGAAAAGTTATTTTTTTAACAGTTAAGCATTGTGCATAATGTGATATGTGAAGATGTTCGTGATGTAACTTGACAGACTGATGTCTGTCATGTTATTATTCAGCAGGCGGAAACAAACAAGTTGTGGAAAGAAGGGAAAACAGGAAAATTTTCCACTTCATTTAATGTAAATTTTTTTTTTGTGGTGTTGAAATTTTCTAAATTTGAGGAAATTGAATTTATGGATGAAAGGCAGTGAAAATGAGAGAAATTAAGTATGACGAGATGTAAGCATGATGCAAATAGGATCATTACCACAGAATTGCAGAAACAGACGTGTTCGGATTTAGTTGTTAGAATTTTGAATCTCATTTGCTGGTAATTTGATGCAGTGTTGGAATTGGAGGTTAGATTGAAGACTTTACTTGTTTTGATGCTTCATTCTTTCATAAAAACTTATCATAATCGGAAACATTTCTTATTTTCCTACGAAAATATGAAAAACAAGGGGATTGAAAATAACTTAATATACCCGAGGGGCTTGTAACTAAAATTTCATAGCCGAACATAACTGTAAATTAATAAAGACAAGCCAACTCTGCAGAACCTTCATCATGAAAACAATCCATTAGCAAGGAAGATGAGTCATTCTGCTAACTCGCGCAGTGAATGTTTATAAACACCAACGCACCACAACAAGTAATTAACTGAACAACTAGTCTTGTTGTACTTTATGTTTTTGTTTACCTATTTTTCGCTATCAGTCTTGCTATCTTTTATACTCTCTACAACTATTACATGCCTGTTCTAAGCCCTTATCTAATACCACTTGACACCTATTTGGTTTTTTATTGGATAACTAAAATTAAATGCTTATGCTTATCAAAATCCATTTGTGTTTATTCCTTTGAAATATGCGCATATTTCGTGACAATATAAAAGGCAAATTCAATTAAGTGTGATGAAAATTACCCACGATGTTTTGCTTGTTGTGCATGCTTTTCCTTCATTTGAATTTTAGCACGAATTTCAAATATAGTCTTTGGTAGACATTTTCTTAGAAGACATAAAAGACTAAAAAGCAATTTGGAGCTCTCAATTTAGAAACAAAAGTCAAGACATTTACACGATTACAAGAAATTCATTTTTACTTCCATCAAAATTGAAAGTTTTAAAGTACTTCCATCAAACATTTAAAATTTTTGGCAATATTTAGTGTCATTGTAGGATTTTCTGGAAATTATTATCCAAGTTCTTTACAGAATATTGCAGAGAGTGTTGAAAAGATATTTTAGTGGCTGATCTGAATCTTCATTAAAATTTTTGAACCTTTAGTGGATTTAGTAGCTTAAGAATCTCTTCTAGATGCATTTTCAATGAAGGAAGTGAAACTTTCATTAAAATTTGAAATTTTAGGTTTTTAGACATAACTTGTCATCCTCTCAAAGTTATATACTAACCAAATCATCCCTAATGTTGATGTTATTCATTGCACGCACAAGGAAATCATCGCAAAGCGACGAGGACATTAAAATTCTTCACTAATTGAACAACCGTGCTTTTCTACAAAGCGGGCTTTATTTTTACATACATATTACATTCAACATGACAGTGGCAGTAAAAATAGATTTTATGTCTAATTGACGTATACAACGCACGTTCTCTTTTAGGTCTATGTGATGGTCCTAATTGTCCCGTAAATTAACACACAATTAATTGTAAGTGTCATCGATGTGACTCATTATATTGTCATTTATTCTATAATATGTACAAAGCTGTAATTTCTTATCGAAGACTGTATATATGCTGATGAGAACAAAATAACATTGAGAAATAACAAGAAAGCTATAGTTATTGATGATTATTGCCATCCTAAAAGTTATTTTTCCTTATTCTTTTTGTATGTTTTGTACATAAGCTTTACTGTGTACCTAACAACTCTCAATAGAGAAATTTTCCGTTACTTAGTACGAAAATTTGAATTTAAATCTTTTGCGTGTACCAAAAATTTACACACACAAACAAATAACTTTGAATTAAAACAAAAAATAATCATGATTTTAAGCAATTATTATGCCTGAAAGTTAATTCTTATACATTTACTACATTTATGTTATAATTTAAATGCTTAAAAGCATTAAAATTTGCGAAAGTTTAATTTAGATTTTTTCAAAATATTACTATCACAAATACACACTAATACAAACATATGCTGCGCATTCATGATTTATCAGTTTTAATTAAACTTTTCCTTAACTTTAGCAGCTGAAAGTTGCTTATTTTATAAAAATATGCATTTTCTTTATATGCATTATCTTAAAACATAGATTCATGCTGAATTTAAAAAGATATTTTAAGATTTTGTCTCTAATAATTTAACGGACATAATGTACTAAAATAAGGAATACTAAAAATTCCTTATTCAAATTTTGTACTAAAATAAGGAAAACCGTTTCGTATTGAGAGTTATTAGCTGTGTACGACTTCGACATTTCTCAATATTTTATTATTTCCTCCTCATTCTCTTTTCCGACATCATTTGACGGGGGATTGGAACATAATAAGGCTCGTACACATTTACGCTATACTCATCAATAGTTAATGATAATTTAGGTAGAAAATGGAGAGCTTCCCTTCAATGTATTTACTGATTGTCTAGTCTTTAATGTTATGTTGTGGGAATATCATATCTAGTGGGTCTGTTTGTTCTTTAATTTTATGAAATTTTGTACTAAGTGTATAGAGTTGTAAGGATGTTCCAGAGTGTAAGAATTTTACCTTTACTGGAGGTTAAATTGAGAATTTATTAATGATTTTTAGGTATGAACAAATTGAATTCCCACTACAGCTACATTTATTTGTGCATCTCAAATTGAAAAAATCCTATCCAAAGATGATCTGGCCAATGAAAGATGTGTAACAAAAAGATAATTTCGTGGAAAAATGTCGCAATAGCCTTTGGATAATTTTTGGGTTCAGATTTCAACAAAATGTTGATTTTTTTAGGAATGTTGATTTTTTCGAAGATCTTTCTTGCAGCTTTCTTTATTTAATGTAAAACCCTAAATATTGAGTTTCACCAAAAAAAAAAAAAATCAGCAGACATTAAAGCACAAAATTTAATTCCATACAAATTGACACACTCGCAGCTTCCAAAAATAAAGCATGTTGAAAAAAAAAGAAAAATAAAAATGGATTACATTACAATTTATTGGATCTGGAATCGATTCGTTGAAAGAAGGAAAAAGTGATGTTGTTAATTTTTATTGACTTCCTTTCTTTTGTCTTCTTTTTTTCGCTACGATTTCCTCAATAAAACTTTTTTTTTGCTTTTATAAAAGAAAAATGTTTTCATTTCCCATGAGAGAATTATTTCATCAGGGGGAAAAATTTCATTTTCATAGTTACAAAAAAATTCGCTTGAGGTTGTGACAAGAAGGTATTTGAACATTTTTTTAGTTTTTCAGGAATTTAATTCCATCTGAGGTTATAAATTCCAAATTTCGATTTGAGGTTTGAATCCTTAGTTTTGTAAAATGTGAATTAGAATAGATGGGGGGGGGGGGTGTCTGAGGATGTGTGATAGTTTTTAACAATAGATTTTTTATTGAAAATTTTGTGACAGAGGGGGGAAGGGGGTCTAAAAATCCAAGTTTTTGATGGACGTCAAAAGTGAAGAGCGAGATAGATGTTTTAGAAGTTAAGTTCCAAATAAAAAGTCACCATATCATCTTCATATTTTCATGGGATTTTAATAGTTCATCTTTAAAACAAATATTTAATTCCATTTACATAGAATTCATATCTACTGAACTTGATTAATATTTTCATTACAAGGAAATGACTCGAGCTTCATATTGTTACAATTTCACAATACAAATATTTCTATTTAATGATTCCTGAGCTGATGAGATTTATTATTATCATAATAATTGGATTTATGCTTGTTTTCTGGTATGGAAGCATTTGGAGCATATTAATATCTTGTGTATAATCATAATCGATGTAGACATGAATTCATTTGAAACTTCTAATGAAATTCATACGAAAAATATTAATGGTTTTATTGACATGAACTTGATTTGAGTGTTGGAACAACAACAACAATTAACTATTTCATGTTGTGGGCGGAACAATCGGATTTGGAATATCTCATGATTATGAGAGTTCGTGATGAAAAGTATAATAAAAGAATTAGGAATAATGAAATTGCGAGCATATTTGAGGGAATGGCTGAAGCATGATATGAATTATTGGCAAATTCTACTGTTGAGATTTTTTTTATCTAATTCTGTACCAGAAAAAGTTTTCTACACGCGCAAACAAATTTCTTTTTCCTCGACTAATGCAAATAGCCAAACTGCAGGCTATAACATTTCAATGTCAAAATCATCCCAAAAAGAGAAAAACTTTCCAATTTTCAAAATTAACCCAAGTAAAAATTTACCAGACATGAGCTAAATTTTCCACATCATTTGCTCTAATTTCCTTTCAAAATGCAATCAGTTGATAATGTCAGATATGGAGCTTTACGAAAAAAAAAACACACACAATTTCTAATGTTTGATATCATTAGACGCTCACTCACATGATAAAAATTCTACAGAATCAATTCACTTCCTCTGCCTTACACAGCATGTTGTTACTGTATTTCAGATGTAAATATAGATTTACATTGTTTACTCTTTACGATGAGGAAGAAAAAATAAAATAAAATAATTTTTTATGGCACAATATCAACCTTATCAGGTTTGTTGACTTGTCTTTATAATCATCATAAAAGTTTTTTTTTTATTGACAATGAATGTGAAAAAGGTTGTGAAATATAATTAGAAGTGGATGTAAGATAAATTATTTACTATCGAAGCTATTAATAGGTTGGCTTTTTATATTATTTTTTGGTGTCCTGTCGATAAGTGTTTTTATGATTTTCACATTAGTTATTAATAACATGATTTAGGTTAAGTATTTAACTGTAGATTTTTTAAAAAGTTTTTGATTCAAAGTAGGTGATAACAGGGGTGGGGGGGGGGGGGTGTAGAAGATTTAAACAATGAGTTTTTGATAAATTTTTAACTAGATTTTCAAATTAAAATTTAGAAAAAAAAATCCGTTAAATAAAATTTGAAAATTTTTCAAATCGAAGTTAATTAAATACGTCTTAAAACCCTTTCTATCGTAGCCATTTGGAAGTTTAACTGACTTTTTACACCATAAAATGCATGATCTTTGACTCCAAAGCTTATTTTCCCATTCAACTTTTGACTCGTCGTGATGATTTTCATCATCCCTTTAACATCCAATGATGCCATAAAAATGTTATTAGCAATTTTATAAATTTCCATACGAGCACAAAAAAAGGCAGTTAAACCAAGAAAAAAAATTTTCCTTTCTTTTTAGAGAGTTATTAAAAATTAATTTAAACATGAGGCAGAAAAAGCATTAAGAAATTGCCATACATACATAACATGTACCAAGAAGCTATCAACATCATCAGCACAAGGATGAAAAAAAAGGTTGAAAATTTAAGTTCAAGGATGCGAAGATGGAAAAGAAAGGAAAAGTTTTTTTTTTCTTTCATTCAATCTTTCTCACGCATCGTTTCGTGTCGGGTCGGCAGATGTGAAAATAAAAACGGAATATTTTCTTTACATGTGCGATGAAAGGAGGAAAAAAGCCATTATGAATTCCTTAATTAGTTTCATAAATTTTTAGACGAGGCCCAAAAAAATATTTTGCTTCCTCTTTTCCTTCCTCTCTTCTCAATCTATTTGCTTTTGCTATTAATATAATTGTTTTATTGCCACTGATGTTGAATGTTGTATTTTTATCTCTAAGTATAAATGAGAATGATGCTTCTGTATTTTATGAGGAATTAGTTTTAATCTCATGGCTGCATGTTTTGGTCTTGAATTTGAATACTGCTTTGTTTCTTTTGCTTTGATTGGAATCGAACTTACAGCTAGCTATAAATTTTGCCAAAAATATCAAACATTTCATCAAATGCAACAAAATTGCAGTCAGTAACAAGATATCTGAATTTTCTACAAATTCATGCCAATTTCCACCGCCAAAAACACATTTTTCCACTTCATCATTTTCAATTTTTTTTTTTTCGTGTGTGTCTGGCAATTAAAAAAATTTGCCTAAATATTTTCTTTTTGCACTGTGCACAGTCTTTCCTCCCAAAATGTTTATTTCACATTTCTTGTGTTTGTAAAACGAGCAATTAAACTTTACTTCAACATGTTTTAATGGCTAAAAGTTAAAATAATGGCGTGCTTTCAAAAAAATTTTAATTGCAAATTTATTTACTTCCAAAAAAAAGTTTCCACTTCAAAAACAAACCTAACAAAAAAATTATTTTGTCTGTTTCATGCTATGCTGAAGGAGCAATTGGTATGGCTATAAAGGTGGGCTATAAAATTTTTTGCTAAAGCATTGAAATGCATGATGATGAAGCAGCTTTTTTTAGCATTTTTAGAAGTTTAAAATCATTAACAATCCTTTGACAGTCTGTCAAGTCACAAAACAAATTTCCAGAATTTTTGTCCGTTATTTTTTAAAAAAATTTTCAATTCTAAGAAATGCGCTTTCTTTCCCTGTAATTAACCACATCTAACAACCATCAGCATTTTATAGTCAAAAGAAGAATGTGAGAACCAAAAAGATCCTTAATGACTTTAAATTTATTTGTAAAGTAAGGAAAAAAGTGTAATGATCCATTTGCTGATTGCTTCCTCAGACACTCTCAAAAAATTCAATTTTTTCTTACTGGCTTTTCATGTTGTTATTGTTGTTGAATGTGAAAACTTTTGTAGGCGTTGAAGGTAATTTATTTTGTAAATTGGATGTTGTTGAATAGACAAAGTTGGAAATTTATAGGAAGAAAGTAAAATGATCAGTCAGGACTGATGTATTTTATTCAAATTTTTTTGCAATCAATCTTTTGAAGGCTCTTTTCAATTATTGGAATTGAAGATTATAGTGATTTTGTAGAATATTTGGGGTCATTTGGTCATGACGCCTGAAATTCATTGGTATTGATGGAGTGCAAAAAATATCCAAAATGTTCCAAAAACAATGAGTATTCTAATATTAAATACTGCATAAGCAGCATACCTTTCTAATATCCTATAACTCTAAAAGTAATTAAATGCAGTAATAGCCATAAAATTCAGCATAAACTATTCACTAATTGCACAAATTTTCTAGCCACAAAATGCAAAAACTTCCAGAAAAGCTCAATGAACCAGAAAAGTAATTTAAATTTAAAGTTTAATGATCAACTACCTTTTATTGTCGACTACCGATATCATGTAGATGCATTGTAAATTCAACAGCACATTAACCGCAGTGTTGATTCAACTTTAACTAGTGACAAGTACAGTAGGAAGCTTCATGCAGTTTTCCATTACAATAAATTTCCTCTCAGTTGAATCTAAAGACACTGCAGTAGATACACAAATCATGCTGTGCAATGTGACAACAATTAATATGTATGCACAAAGATGGAAAAGCTTCAAATGGCGAGTGATGCTTTTTAGTACTTCATTTTCAATAAACTCGCTGTTTGAAGTAATTTATGTTTGTAAGAGATTTCCTTTTTTTTCTTTTTATCACTTTTTTACCACATTGAAATGAGATTTTTATAGCATTTGAAAAAGTTAAACACAAATACATGCTGTGTCTATATGAATATGCGTGAATTTATTCAGTAAATAGTCAAATATTTGAAATACTAACTGCTTCTTATTGTAATGAGTGTGCTATAAATGTATAAGTCATATTATAGGAAGCAGGTGTGGATTTATAGATGAAAACTTGTTGGCTCGTTAAATTGAATCTCTCTTTTTTTGGTTCGTAGATTTCGTAAATTTTAGTCTTTAGATACATCTTTAAATGTTCAATTAATGATATTTTGTTAGTTTAGACTCCAAATTCATTCATTTAACTTGTTCAGTAATAGAAAAATTGATGTAACGTTCAAAATTTTGAGTTTTAATATTTTTCATGTCGGCCATTTTGTACTAAAAGTTTTAGTACTCAAAAGTCACCATTTTGAATTATGTTCTAAAACAGAAGGTTTTCATTAAAAGCTCTAAGAATTTCATTAAGTAAATGTGTTTGATTAAGCAATTGACACCAAATCTGTATCATTATTAACAAATTTTAACCTAAACCAATTTACAACTCGTGTTAAGTATCACAAAATTCTCATTTGATTTGATTAGGTTTTTAGCAATTTAGACTGTAAACAAGTGATTTATCAAATTAAGGTGTGGTTATAGTAAATATTGCCAAGCTAATGAACCAACTCATTTAGAACTCTTTTATTGCTTAATAAAAATTCTGTGACAAAATTCTTATGACTCAAAAAATGTAGTCATCTGCAGCACGTGCATTATTCCATCTTCATGAATATTCCAAATGTTTTTTATCCTCTCTTTTTTCAGCACAGAAAAGAAAAGCACTTGAGGGAGAGAGAAAAATTTTCTCTGTTATTCCAGAATATTCAGCAATAAATCTCTTTGGCTAATGAAAAAATTCATTAAGGCACATGTCAGTATGGTTGGTTATTCTCAATGTTAGCAAAATATTTTCATTTGCAAAGAGGAAAGTGCTATTAAAAATAACTGATGAGATAATTTTTTGTAATTTGAGAACATTTTGAGGTCATTAATAGCTTCAAAGAATTTTCATGTATTTTTAGCATACTTTAGAATGGGGGTAGGAGGAGGGTGTTATTAATTATTTTGATTATTTAACATAAAAGATGATAAAAGTCTTTATTTTTTGAAGAATGGATTAACAAGGCATGTTTTTGTAGGGGATATGCATGTACATACATGATATTGAGCTAGTTTGAATATAAATTAGAATTTTTAATTCAGAGTTGTTGCTAATAATTTTTAGATGGTGTCCAAAATTTTATTGTTATTTTAATATTGATTATTAAGCATTATTAGTGCTGACAAGATAAACTTTTTTGGAAAAGATGCAGTACTGTCTATGGTACCAACTCTGTTCCCTAACATTCATACCTGTTCAATTCAGGTCATTAATCTATCTTCAAATAAATTTATTCTAAAGGGAAATTTTAAACTTATGAAAATGGATAAAAATATAAAATAAACCACAGCAAGTTAGTCCAAACCACATCCATCTCAAAAATATTCCAACATGAACTAAATCATCTTGCCTATAATAATAATATTCATATTCATCCTTTTGAATTTTCTCACCTCAAAGATTTCTCACTGCGATAAAAACCAAGTTTATAAATAAGTAACAATGAGCACTTTCTTACACTGACGTACTATGCTGTTTGTTTACATTTGCTTATTTATTTTCATTTATTATTCTGAATTTCATAATATCCATAAATGTCTGTTTGGAAGAACTGGCAACACTTGAAATTAAATAACATTAAACAAATAATATTAAGTGTGTCTTAAAAAGCTACAAGTGTGAATAAAAAACAGTCAAGATAAAAGTGAAATGAACACTCGAGAATTAATGAGCAATTGTCGTTGAAAAATATCAATTGAGTCGGTCTAGAAATTGCCACAATGCACTTGAACTCGGTTATTAAAGATAATGTTAATGACACTTTATTATTACAGCACCTTTTGCTTGCTGGGAGATATGATAACTTATTTTTATTTCTGATCCAGTTCAATGACTAATTAGTGCAAAAATTGAAAGATAAAGACTTTTATCAAATGTTGATTAGACTTGAGAGGTTTATTCATTTGAAAATTGAATATATGCTTCAGTTCTAAACAAAAGAAGTTTTTTTGTTTGTACACAAAATACAGAAGAATCAAGGCAAAAAACATATACTCATTCCTAGTAAATAAGTCATGATTGAAAACATACAATAATAAGTCTACAAAATCTTTAAAAAATCATAAACAACATTTACATCAACTCATCCATAGAAAAGATCATATCAACAACAATCAAGCTATAGGTATGAAATGAAGTTGTTATTAAACCTAAAAATAGCTCGAATATGTAGATCAGAACACACGTAAGCGGAAGGAGATCACTTGAAATTTTAATCACACTCATTTTTCATTCCAAAATATTATTTTACATTTTTTGTGGCGATTTCGTTTTTTGTTTGTTCGTTTTTTGGGTCATGTAATGTAAATATAACCGCAAGTTACGAATTATTCAGCGTATTTGCAAACAACTGGAAGTAAACAAACAATTATGAATTCGAAAAAAAATATTGAATTTTTCAATGCTAAATATTTCAGTGATTTTCTCAATTTTTAATCTGATAATTTAGTTGATCTAGCTGCTTATAAATACTTTTCAAAACAATAGAGGGATTATTTAAAATAACAAATAATATTATAGGATCAGGCAGCCTGATGTCTATTTTTAGTTATTAGTTGAGATTTATGTAGCATTAGATTCTCGCTTAGATCATCAATTTCTTAAAACAATTTTCATGTCCACTTCTTAAAAGCATTAATTTTTAATCTTCTCAAAAAAATCTTCTTTTTCAGAGAAATGTGAAAATTTTCATCATCTCCACTCCTCCACTAGTCAGCAAGGCGGCTCGGATTTCATTAAATTAAAAAAAAAAAACTTTTCCACATTTTTTATCTCACTTTAAAGCGAATGTTAATTAATATTTAATTTTCATCTCTCATATTTTGTTTACTGTCAGAGCAATTAGCGGATATAAAATATATGTATTCAGCTCTAGATGTGTCATAAGTGACGTTTTTATCACAAAATTATAGTTTAAATCAAGAACAGAGCAGAGTATCCTACAAAATTATTTCATCTGTGAAAATATAGGATTTGAACCATGTCGTAACAGTATCAAAAACGAAATTTTTTAAATATTTTTGTATGAAATTATATACTTCACAAGAAGATTATTTTTGGAATGTTAATAAAAATATTTTTTTACAAAAAAAATTATTATTATTTTTAAAATAGGTTAACTTTATAAAATTATTTCAACTTTTAGGACGAAATTTACAAAAATAAATCCACATCAAATCATCATCAGCATCATCATCATTCAAACTACTCTTTATGTACATGAAGCAGCTTGATGTTGATGATCTGCATTCTGTGTATGTGGGTGAATTTTATATGAACTTTTTAATTAGCGGTAGCACTTAAATATTGAGTTGTGTGGTTCAGTTTTAGGTGTAAAAATGAAAGCGCTTCTTTTAAAAATTCATCTTCATGCTGGCTGTGACGTGATTAATTTCTTTCTTTTAAAAATATCAATTCTTATTTATTCTTTTGTGTTTCTACTACATGACCATCTTAATCTTGGAATACATCAAAAATTCTTTAATGTCTACATAATTACGTCAATTCGTCTAGCCAGACAGCACAATAAATATCATAAGCTATAGGCGATGAAGAGAAAAAAAAACTTGTTTGTGTAGTAGACAAAATTTCCTCACATTTTCACATGTTGTGGTGTTTCCCATGGACATCAGGTGATTTTTATTTTTTATTTTATTTTTTCTCTTTTTTTTCATGCCGATTTTGATTTTAACGTGAACACGATTTTTCGATTCACAGACAAGCATTTCTCTTAATTGCCATCCGTCTTGTCAACTGTCAGATAAATGAATGTTTTGCGCTCTTTACAGGGTTGTGATGACTTTAAAGTCTTATTTAGTAGTTGTAATGTTAATTGTAACAATTACATTATTATTTATTAATAGAGTGATAAATTATTATAGCTTGGATGATTTTGCGATTTTAAATCTTGTTTTGATGTTTGAGGACAATTTAAAAATTTGTCTTTGGCACATATTTATGTGAATTAGTCGCAGAAATATTCAAGGGCAAGGTTATACATAACAAAAATATTGACCGAATTCGAGACATTAAAAATAAATTTGTAAAGATAAAGAAAAAATGCTTCCAAAAATAATCAGCACATAAATTATACACGCGAGAGAATCAACTATGAGAAAATTGATAGTTTTATTGCTCTAAGTTTTCAACGTAGAACATCAAAGGAATATTTTTAATATTTTTTGGATATAAAAACATTTTACATCAAAAAGTTATGAAGTGAAGATTATACTCCAAAGTGGATCTTTAAGCCTCCTTAATTGCCGTGAAATATCATTTGCTCCGCATTTAAAAATAGAATTTTTAACAGCCATCGACCATGTACAATGATTCAGCATTTAACTATCAACAGATACTGCGTATCACTTCATACATTTTTGATATCATCCAAAAAAAAGTGTTGGATGTTCACTTATCAGAACTTTTTCAACAGTTTTAAAGCTATTCCTATTCACAATAAAAAGAAACAAAGCGGCTTATCAATTTTACGATGAGCATTTGATATTTTTTTCTTCCATTTGATTGCTGAATGATTTTCATGAGCCAATCGTAAAATATTCAGATTTTTCATTTGAAATTGAAGATTAAAACGATAGAAAGTCGCTATAAAATGTGAAAAATTTTCGTGTGCGAATGGATTGTTTGGATTTATTTGTTGGAAGTTAGACCTAAATTGCCTTTTATGATTAAGACAGAAGTGTAACCTCCAAAAGAATAAAACAAAACTTAGTCTAAATTCATGAATCCAGAACAAAAGGATGTTTCATCCGATTTCAAACTTTTTCATCCGGAACATTAGAAAATTTCATCCGGAACAATAGGATATTTCATCAAGATGATCGTGTCTACCCCTGATTCTCTTAAAAAATATTGAATATATATGTCTACGTCAAATTCTTCAGAACAATCATAGAAGACTTTTATCAATTTTAATAAACTAGATGATATATAACTTATTTTGGAGCAATTTTCACCTTAATGTAGCCACATGAATTCATTTGCATCACCAAAACAGCGTATGCTGCACAAAAACTTCTGAATTCTCAAACAATCCCTCAAAATTCGAGTGCGAAATTGTTTATATACGTTAAGAACTGAAGCTGAACGTTCGCTTTAAATATGAAAATCTAAAATATGAAAATGAAATAAAGTGAGGAAAATTCATGTGAATGAAAAAATCCACACTTGAATTTTACTTTTTTCATATTTTTTAGATAATTTTCATCTCATGCTAATCTTGTATCGACACAGTGTCTAAAGATTTTTCTAATTCTTAAATCAATTTTGAATAGTTTTGGTAGCAATTTTAATGCCTCAAAGATTCTGTAGCAATGTGTTAATTGAAAAGACTTGATGGTTGAAATTATTTTTAGATAACAATATAACACGAAGAATTTCCTTGTGCTCGTCTAAATATTTACTCGAGTCGCGAAGAGTTAATTAGCACCGTGTTTAACAAAGTATCTGATTAACGAATACTTTTTAAAGTTTTGTTTTCTAGCTTGATTTGTTATTGTAAAAATGAAACGTGTTTCGAGTCAAATTTTTAGTCTGGAAACGTGTAAATTATTTGAAATTGGATTGGTAGGGTGACTAGAGATTTTTAAGAATTTTTCAATTTTTTTCAAAAATAACAGTGCTTTAGTTTTTGAATTTTAAAAAGAAACAATTTTTGTTTACATATGAACTGAAAAGTCTGATTTGTGAATTTTAGCTTTATTTTACTGTTATTAGCTGCTTTAACCAAGCTTTAACTATTTAAATAAAATAAACGAGATAGCACAAATAGTATTAAATAATTCAAATAATTGTAGAAATCATCAATTTACAAAAAATGTGTATAGTCACCTTAACCAAATAAATAGTAACTTTTAGATTCTAAAAGTCACGTTTCAAAATTAAGCAACAAACTTGATACAACAGACAATTTAATTTTCATGAAAATCTCCTCAAATGCTCACTGTCATTAGTGTAGAATTTTCATAAATTCATCAGATGTCTCAATAAATTTTCACGTCATTATCATTTAAACAAAATCTCACCTTAAATCTTCTTACGTAAAGTCACGAGTTAAATATTTCTATGCAAATTATCATCATTAGAATCATTCCATGTAATAGATAATCTGTGCCTGATTACCTTTCAAATGATACTTTTAAAACTATCACAACGTTAATGATTTTGACAAAGTGAGTGACGAAGAAGACAAAATTAAATTAATATTAAATAATTTTTACGGAAAGTAATCTGCAGGAGATTTTCCATCAAGCTAATTTGAAAGGTTTCGACAATATTTTTTTTCTCAGAAAAATTATTTTCGTCCTGAATGGCGTATTTAAGATGAAAATTCAAGCTCACCTTTTTTATTATTTTCTCAGCAATAAAAAAGTCGATTTTCTTATTTTCATGAGCTCAAGATTTCACTTCAATAAGTTCCATAACATCCGTAAGCGAATTTCCAAAAAAAATTCATTCATTGTCAATGTCGAAAGGTACACGAAATACAATAAAATTAATAAAAAAATGTACAAAAAAGAATGTCGCATTCTACTGTCGGTGGAAAAAGGCACAACAAAATTTTATGTGCGGAAGTGGAACGACAAAACAAAAAAAAAAATCATGGCAGTTTCTAATAAATTCTCCTTACTGAATGTCACGAATTTCACTAAAATGTTTATTTTCAGTGTCAACATTTCCGAAGAAAATCTTTCAATGTGAGGTGAAGGAAAAGTTGACGAAAAATCAATGTCAAGTTATTTGGTGATGATTGAAAATCTGTGAAAGGTAGAGGTGAGTGTATGGCAGAGATCAAGGGAAGGGTAAAATTAAATTGTAGCTCAAGTTATATTCCAATTAAAATTTTTAAGGTTGGATTTTATGACAACAGAACAATTCGTCAGCATTAACATTTTCTTTTTAAATAATTCTCAAAAATTAGTTCATCATCGCAAGCATGTCAACCTGAAATTTAACAACCATTCTAATAATAGCGAACAAAATTCATAAATTATGAGAATGTCACAAATTAACGATGCATTTCTAGCAAACGAAAAAATGTTTGCAATTCATTAATCAATGGCGATGTCATGATACAAAATTATAAATCGATTGTGTCAATGCATATGGCACAAAGTACATAATTATCATATGATTGTTATATAACTGCGGTTTTTAGTAAAGATAAATGCTGATAAGCCTAATAAATTAGAGGAGATAAGGTAGTGCTTAAAAACTGCACTAAAAATAGACTTAACAACTGCTGCAATTTTTTAATGATTTTGAATATTCCAAACACGCGTTGAACAACTTCATGCTCTAAATATTTATAGATCCATAATCAATAAGGAAACCTGATACCTTGAAAAACAATTCCTAGAAAATTTTCAATCAACAAGATTTTTATTCAATCCCACTCTTTTAGATCTGATTGTGTTAATTAGTAAAGATTTATGAATGACTGAATATCACAAGACATCGACTCGTCAATAAACTGATTTAATTAGCGGTTGATAATTACGCTAAATAATCAGCAATTTTCGTAGAAATATAACATGAAATGTTTAAGAGTTAAGACTTGTAATTAGCGTCCTGTTTACTTGTTTGTTGAATTACAATTAAAAATCATTAATAAATGACGTCAATTTTTTAAAGACTCTGTTGAGCTTTACACAAAAGTAAATTGTATGTATGAAACTTTCGTGACTGATGATTTAGAGTAGATGGAAAGGGGATCTAAAAATCCAAATAAATTTTTAACGGACGTCGTAAGTGAATAACCTATTAGTATTAGCTTTGAACCCCCTCCCCTCTACCTTCCTTCCATAACGTTTTTAACAAAATAATCTCGTGTGAGAACAATAGACTGTAACAAACTCTCGGACCACTCACCCCTCAGAGCATAATAAGTGAACGACCGTTTTCTTGATGCTTAAATTCATTTATTAACCTCAAAAATGAGAACAGATTCAAATTACTTTATTGCTCTTTTTAAAGACCTCAACAATGAATTTTCATCTCATCTTGAAAATATTTACAGAACTTAATTCTCATTTCGTGATTCACGCACGATTTTTTTTTTTCTTTCCGACAATTTACATTAACTAATATGAGAATAAATATACATCAGGCAAGCGCAGCACTCGAATAAATCAACGAGAAATTTTCATTCATTCATTTCATAAATTTTCATGTGCAATCTCAGCTTTTCATTTGAGACTCTCTGAAACAATATTCATGAGAATGTTTGTGCATATTTATGCCTCCCAGTAGATAAATTATTGCTAAACGTGTTACCATAAAATATTCTTGATTAATGCTCTATTTACAACCTCTATCTTCGCTGTTTCTCATGTTGCAGCATTGCGACAGGAAAAAAAAATATTTTTATTCAATTAGAATGTTATGACATTGTCGTACATATCAGAGAACAAATAGGTAGCATGTGGTTGACAAGAACGTACTTTTCATGATATCGATAAATTTTTGATCAAATAAACAACATTTGGTGCTGTTAATTGGATTGAAATTAGGGGAATTCAAAGGTGACGTCAAAAATTTAAATTTGAAAGTTGCCAAGGTAGGGCTTTTAAGGATTAATACCAAGTCTAATTATCATCTCGAAATTTTTTTTAAAAAATATTTTCAATCCATTATGTAAATGATCTTAAAATAAATTCCCACAAAATGAATGCAAAAGTACATTTGCGATGGACATCAACAATTGCGTCTAGCATTCATTAATTCAGATTTATGAAGTAAAGAGGCTAATGACTTGCCACTTAAATTTCTTCATGTAATTTTTCAATTTAATGTATTGAGGTCATAAAATTGATGCAAATTTAATTTGAATTGTCTTAAAGGCACTTCGGGACATGATTGAAAGATTTATGAAAATGAGGATTTATGAGTAAATTGATTGTATTTGAAAGTAAGCAGAGATTTTATTGATGTGGAGTGTGTGAATATATTATTATGGATTTATTAGTGATTCGAATGGCATTAAGGAATTTTAATTGTGGCTTGCGGCAAAATCTTGTGGATTCTTTGATGCCATTAATGTTTATATTGATAAACTGTCGTATTTGTGGGTGGATTAATGCTTAAGGTGTGACTTGTGGTAGAATTTTGATATGCTTTAAAATTACTTCTTGAAAGAAGCCTGAATGAACCTCTCAACATACTTTAACCTAGAAAATTTCCAAAAATAATGACAAAATCTCATCACTGACCTTCATTTAGACACAAACACGAGAGATCATTAATCTTTTTTATGGCACAATAACACTCGAGTCAACTGAATTTCACATGATCTTCTTCATTATCAATCAAGAGTAATATATCTTAAAATACAAGATGCAAATTTGTGTTTCCAACCTCAAAAAACACGACTTACGTAGAAAGCCACGAACTTCCACGCTTGACTTACGATAGATTATAAATACATTTATTATAATATTATAAAAATTTTCGGAAAAAACAAATTGATTTTTTTTATTATAATTTTTGGCGAGCTGCACTTCATATTCTTCTATTTCATAAGTATAAAATATTAATCATAAATTTTACTAAACTCCTAAAAAAATGTAGTCTGTATTAATATTTGTGAAATTTGCATTTTATAGATTCCTTAATGTACGAAATGGCACTTTTAAGAAACGTTTTAGGTTCATTTGGGAGTTGTGAAGAGCTGTGCGGAATGAAACGAAGTGAATGAACCATTGCTGAGCGGAGCGAAGCAATGGTTTGTGAAACTTCGTTTCATTCCGCACAGCTCTTCACAACTCCCAAATGAACCTAAAACGTTTCTTAAAAGTGCCATTTCGTACATTAAGGAATCTATAAAATGCAAATTTCACAAATATTAATACAGACTACATTTTTTTAGGAGTTTAGTAAAATTTATGATTAATATTTTATACTTATGAAATAGAAGAATATGAAGTGCAGCTCGCCAAAAATTATAATAAAAAAAAAATGAAAATTCCACTAAATCTTTTATTTAAAAATTATTAAGTATGTAGAAAGCAAAATTTTGTCATAAAAAATTCCATAATTGGGGTGTAAAATTATTCGAGGTCGCGCGTTAGCGCGACCGAGAAAAATTTTTGAGGGGTCGAAAAAATCAGTTTTTTGGCTTTTTGACCCCTTTAATAGCCTTTAAATTGAAAAATTCCTGTAGATTATGAATCTACTCATCGAGACGCACATTTTGGTACCAAAAACTTCTCATAAAAGTGGTGGGAACATAGTGAACTCGAAAATGGGCTTTTGGTGAAACCAATAACTTACACGCGATGCGTGGAAGTTAAAAACTTTAGGAAAAAGATAAAAATTTTGGGAAAAAACGACTAATTATGTTGTATATCGGTGGTTAGAGACCATTAGGACCAAAAAAATTTTTCATGACTTCATCCTGCCATGCATACCCAAAAAACGAAAAATGGACTTTGTGGACACAGGTATGGACGAAATTGGCTGAAACTTGGCTTATACATTTTAGGCATAAATACCCCGAAATGGTTTTTGAATTAGCCAATTTGAGCTTAATACAAGCGAGAACGGTGCCAAAAATGGTCAATTTTGAGCGTTTTTTGGCCCTACTTTGACTGTCCAAAGGTCTTTAAAGTTGTGCATATATCAAAAGTTAGCTTCCATTCCCCAATTGCTTATGTTGCCTGATCATATGGCAAAAGAATCAGTTCCTAAAAGTCTAATGGTGAAGCTGTGACCCTGATAACAAAATTTGGTGACTGAAAAAATCAGTTTTTTGGCTTTTTGACCCCTTTAATAGCCTTTAAATTGAAAAATTCCTGTAGATTATGAATCTACTCATCGAGACGCACATTTTGGTACCAAAAACTTCTCATAAAAGTGGTGGGAACATAGTGAACTCGAAAATGGGCTTTTTGGGTGAAACCAATAACTTACACGCGATGCGTGGAAGTTAAAAACTTTAGGAAAAAGATAAAAATTTTGGGAAAAAACGACTAATTATGTTGTATATCGGTGGTTAGAGACCATTAGGACCAAAAAAATTTTTCATGACTTCATCCTGCCATGCATACCCAAAAAAACGAAAAATGGACTTTGTGGACACAGGTATGGACGAAATTGGCTGAAACTTGGCTTATACATTTTAGGCATAAATACCCCGAAATGGTTTTTGAATTAGCCAATTTGAGCTTAATACAAGCGAGAACGGTGCCAAAAATGGTCAATTTTGAGCGTTTTTTGGCCCTACTTTGACTGTCCAAAGGTCTTTAAAGTTGTGCATATATCAAAAAGTTAGCTTCCATTCCCCCAATTGCTTATGTTGCCTGATCATATGGCAAAAGAATCAGTTCCTAAAAGTCTAATGGTGAAGCTGTGACCCTGATAACAAAATTTGGTGACTGAAAAAATCAGTTTTTTGGCTTTTTGACCCCTTTAATAGCCTTTAAATTGAAAAATTCCTGTAGATTATGAATCTACTCATCGAGACGCACATTTTGGTACCAAAAACTTCTCATAAAAGTGGTGGGAACATAGTGAACTCGAAAATGGGCTTTTTGGGTGAAACCAATAACTTACACGCGATGCGTGGAAGTTAAAAACTTTAGGAAAAAGATAAAAATTTTGGGAAAAAACGACTAATTATGTTGTATATCGGTGGTTAGAGACCATTAGGACCAAAAAAAATTTTTCATGACTTCATCCTGCCATGCATACCCAAAAAAACGAAAAATGGACTTTGTGGACACAGGTATGGACGAAATTGGCTGAAACTTGGCTTATACATTTTAGGCATAAATACCCCGAAATGGTTTTTGAATAAGCCAATTTGAGCTTAATACAAGCGAGAACGGTGCCAAAAATGGTCAATTTTGAGCGTTTTTTGGCCCTACTTTGACTGTCCAAAGGTCTTTAAAGTTGTGCATATATCAAAAAGTTAGCTTCCATTCCCCCAATTGCTTATGTTGCCTGATCATATGGCAAAAGAATCAGTTCCTAAAAGTCTAATGGTGAAGCTGTGACCCTGATAACAAAATTTGGTGACTGAAAAAATCAGTTTTTTGGCTTTTTGACCCCTTTAATAGCCTTTAAATTGAAAAATTCCTGTAGATTATGAATCTACTCATCGAGACGCACATTTTGGTACCAAAAACTTCTCATAAAAGTGGTGGGAACATAGTGAACTCGAAAATGGGCTTTTGGGTGAAACCAATAACTTACACGCGATGCGTGGAAGTTAAAAACTTTAGGAAAAAGATAAAAATTTTGGGAAAAAACGACTAATTATGTTGTATATCGGTGGTTAGAGACCATTAGGACCAAAAAAATTTTTCATGACTTCATCCTGCCATGCATACCCAAAAAACGAAAAATGGACTTTGTGGACACAGGTATGGACGAAATTGGCTGAAACTTGGCTTATACATTTTAGGCATAAATACCCCGAAATGGTTTTTGAATTAGCCAATTTGAGCTTAATACAAGCGAGAACGGTGCCAAAAATGGTCAATTTTGAGCGTTTTTTGGCCCTACTTTGACTGTCCAAAGGTCTATAAAGTTGTGCATATATCAAAAAGTTAGCTTCCATTCCCCCAATTGCTTATGTTGCCTGATCATATGGCAAAAGAATCAGTTCCTAAAAGTCTAATGGTGAAGCTGTGACCCTGATAACAAAATTTGGTGACTGAAAAAATCAGTTTTTTGGCTTTTTGACCCCTTTAATAGCCTTTAAATTGAAAAATTCCTGTAGATTATGAATCTACTCATCGAGACGCACATTTTGGTACCAAAAACTTCTCATAAAAGTGGTGGGAACATAGTGAACTCGAAAATGGGCTTTTTGGGTGAAACCAATAACTTACACGCGATGCGTGGAAGTTAAAAACTTTAGGAAAAAGATAAAAATTTTGGGAAAAAACGACTAATTATGTTGTATATCGGTGGTTAGAGACCATTAGGACCAAAAAAAATTTTTCATGACTTCATCCTGCCATGCATACCCAAAAAAACGAAAAATGGACTTTGTGGACACAGGTATGGACGAAATTGGCTGAAACTTGGCTTATACATTTTAGGCATAAATACCCCGAAATGGTTTTTGAATTAGCCAATTTGAGCTTAATACAAGCGAGAACGGTGCCAAAAATGGTCAATTTTGAGCGTTTTTTGGCCCTACTTTGACTGTCCAAAGGTCTATAAAGTTGTGCATATATCAAAAAGTTAGCTTCCATTTCCCAATTGCTTATGTTGCCTGATCATATGGCAAAGAATCAGTTCCTAAAAGTCTAATGGTGAAGCTGTGACCCTGATAACAAAATTTGGTGACTGAAAAAATCAGTTTTTTGGCTTTTTGACCCCTTTAATAGCCTTTAAATTGAAAAATTCCTGTAGATTATGAATCTACTCATCGAGACGCACATTTTGGTACCAAAAACTTCTCATAAAAGTGGTGGGAACATAGTGAACTCGAAAATGGGCTTTTGGTGAAACCAATAACTTACACGCGATGCGTGGAAGTTAAAAACTTTAGGAAAAAGATAAAAATTTTGGGAAAAAACGACTAATTATGTTGTATATCGGTGGTTAGAGACCATTAGGACCAAAAAAATTTTTCATGACTTCATCCTGCCATGCATACCCAAAAAAACGAAAAATGGACTTTGTGGACACAGGTATGGACGAAATTGGCTGAAACTTGGCTTATACATTTTAGGCATAAATACCCCGAAATGGTTTTGAATAAGCCAATTTGAGCTTAATACAAGCGAGAACGGTGCCAAAAATGGTCAATTTTGAGCGTTTTTTGGCCCTACTTTGACTGTCCAAAGGTCTTTAAAGTTGTGCATATATCAAAAAGTTAGCTTCCATTCCCCCAATTGCTTATGTTGCCTGATCATATGGCAAAAGAATCAGTTCCTAAAAGTCTAATGGTGAAGCTGTGACCCTGATAACAAAATTTGGTGACTGAAAAAATCAGTTTTTTGGCTTTTTGACCCCTTTAATAGCCTTTAAATTGAAAAATTCCTGTAGATTATGAATCTACTCATCGAGACGCACATTTTGGTACCAAAAACTTCTCATAAAAGTGGTGGGAACATAGTGAACTCGAAAATGGGCTTTGGGTGAAACCAATAACTTACACGCGATGCGTGGAAGTTAAAAACTTTAGGAAAAAGATAAAAATTTTGGGAAAAAACGACTAATTATGTTGTATATCGGTGGTTAGAGACCATTAGGACCAAAAAAAATTTTTCATGACTTCATCCTGCCATGCATACCCAAAAAAACGAAAAATGGACTTTGTGGACACAGCTATCGACGAAATTGGCTGAAACTTGGCTTATACATTTTAGGCATAAATACCCCGAAATGGTTTTGAATTAGCCAATTTGAGCTTAATACAAGCGAGAACGGTGCCAAAAATGGTCAATTTTGAGCGTTTTTTGGCCCTACTTTGACTGTCCAAAGGTCTTTAAAGTTGTGCATATATCAAAAAGTTAGCTTCCATTCCCCCAATTGCTTATGTTGCCTGATCATATGGCAAAAGAATCAGTTCCTAAAAGTCTAATGGTGAAGCTGTGACCCTGATAACAAAATTTGGTGACTGAAAAAATCAGTTTTTTGGCTTTTGACCCCTTTAATAGCCTTTAAATTGAAAAATTCCTGTAGATTATGAATCTACTCATCGAGACGCACATTTTGGTACCAAAAACTTCTCATAAAAGTGGTGGGAACATAGTGAACTCGAAAATGGGCTTTTTGGGTGAAACCAATAACTTACACGCGATGCGTGGAAGTTAAAAACTTTAGGAAAAAGATAAAAATTTTGGGAAAAAACGACTAATTATGTTGTATATCGGTGGTTAGAGACCATTAGGACCAAAAAAAATTTTTCATGACTTCATCCTGCCATGCATACCCAAAAAAACGAAAAATGGACTTTGTGGACACAGGTATGGACGAAATTGGCTGAAACTTGGCTTATACATTTTAGGCATAAATACCCCGAAATGGTTTTTGAATAAGCCAATTTGAGCTTAATACAAGCGAGAACGGTGCCAAAAATGGTCAATTTTGAGCGTTTTTTGGCCCTACTTTGACTGTCCAAAGGTCTTTAAAGTTGTGCATATATCAAAAAGTTAGCTTCCATTCCCCCAATTGCTTATGTTGCCTGATCATATGGCAAAAGAATCAGTTCCTAAAAGTCTAATGGTGAAGCTGTGACCCTGATAACAAAATTTGGTGACTGAAAAAATCAGTTTTTTGGCTTTTTGACCCCTTTAATAGCCTTTAAATTGAAAAATTCCTGTAGATTATGAATCTACTCATCGAGACGCACATTTTGGTACCAAAAACTTCTCATAAAAGTGGTGGGAACATAGTGAACTCGAAAATGGGCTTTTGGTGAAACCAATAACTTACACGCGATGCGTGGAAGTTAAAAACTTTAGGAAAAAGATAAAAATTTTGGGAAAAAACGACTAATTATGTTGTATATCGGTGGTTAGAGACCATTAGGACCAAAAAAATTTTTCATGACTTCATCCTGCCATGCATACCCAAAAAACGAAAAATGGACTTTGTGGACACAGGTATGGACGAAATTGGCTGAAACTTGGCTTATACATTTTAGGCATAAATACCCCGAAATGGTTTTTGAATTAGCCAATTTGAGCTTAATACAAGCGAGAACGGTGCCAAAAATGGTCAATTTTGAGCGTTTTTTGGCCCTACTTTGACTGTCCAAAGGTCTATAAAGTTGTGCATATATCAAAAAGTTAGCTTCCATTCCCCCAATTGCTTATGTTGCCTGATCATATGGCAAAAGAATCAGTTCCTAAAAGTCTAATGGTGAAGCTGTGACCCTGATAACAAAATTTGGTGACTGAAAAAATCAGTTTTTTGGCTTTTTGACCCCTTTAATAGCCTTTAAATTGAAAAATTCCTGTAGATTATGAATCTACTCATCGAGACGCACATTTTGGTACCAAAAACTTCTCATAAAAGTGGTGGGAACATAGTGAACTCGAAAATGGGCTTTTTGGGTGAAACCAATAACTTACACGCGATGCGTGGAAGTTAATTTTCTCTTAATTGCTGTAATTTTCCATTCATTCAGCACAACTTATTGTTTCTATACTTTTGCCAACATAAACATTTTGTGTAAGAAAAAATATGAAAAATTTTAACAAATGCATGACATCTAGCGTGATGTTTTCTTCTTTTTTTTGACGGAAAGATAATTGTTGCGTCGGACGACAACGAAGACTAAATAAATTTGGATCTCTTGTTTTACAAATTTAAAAGAAGAAATGCTTGTTTGTCATTTGCTTAAAATAAGTAGCTCATATGGATAGTTGCAATTAATTTATTTTGACTCTTAAAGGATTTCAATGTTAAGAATAGAATTGAATAAAACAATCTAGTTGACATCTTGCAAAGCCAAAAATTAGCTTCGCGGTCAAATTTAGTTGAAATATCATGTTAATAATAAATTCGATGAAAATTTAAAGACAGAGATATGCGATACCTTTTACTTGATTATGAAATTTTTGAATGTAAAATTAAATACTTAGATTTGATAAGCTGATAAGCTATTTCAGATTTTATAAGATCATAGAGTATTAATGAAAATAACCCTGGTTTGGCGAACAACTCTCTGGCCGTTAAATCTTGAAAAATTTTAAAAAAAAATTTGGGTTTACTAACACTATCAAACAAATTTTTAAAATAAACATTATTAAATATCAACATAATTAGATCAATTTCTATGTCAAGAGTATGATTAAATGTTTAATTAATATTAAATCATCATGATTTACGATTTTAAATAAGATCCAGTGAATGAATTTGTTGCAAAATTAAAATTTTTCTAAAATCAAATTTTTGTTGAGTGAGTTCAGAAATTCAAATTTTGTACTTTAACGATAAAATAAGGTACCTTTTTTGTTTCTGAACACAGAAATAAGAACCGTTCGCCATACCTGGAAAATAACAATATCGTATTGAATGTGTGCAAAAAATCAACAACCTAATTACAATTTCTGATAATTTGTCGTCTACTGCGTCTTATCTACCACAAAAAAAATGCTTATTGCTAACTAGACTGTTCAGTAAACAACCGGTATTTTCTTCTACTAATAACCAAAAGCATCCAAATATGATAACAAAAATAAACCGATCAATATCAATTATTGCAAAAAATGGCGAAAACTTTCATCATCAAAATTTTCTACAACCAAACATATTAAAAACATTTCTATCGAAAACACAGACAGTAAACAACGTAGTTTGCTTCCATGAACTGATTCACTTTACGTTGAAGTATTTACATTTCTCAAAAATATTTGCTTCATAAAACTGCTGGGTTCCAGGAAATGCCATAATTAATATAATTAAAATATCTTCAAAGTCAAGGCTCCTATGGAAGATGCTCATGATGAAATACTATCACATGATTCTGTTTATTTTCATTTCATCCATGATTTCAAATATCATAATCTTCTTTGATGCTTAAACGTGTAATTTATGTCTTTAATCTTTATAATGCTTAATCTCGTATTTTAAAGTATTGGAATTAAATCATCCAAAAAATTGATCGAGATTGTTCGAAAATTAAACGTAATTTAATGAAATTTCTGCGAATTAATGACAGATTTTTGCAAATTACTTAGTGCCAGATTTTTGCAATATTTTTTCACACACCTAGGTAATTTCAATTTTCCATCATGCGATAAAATCAAGAGTAAATAAATTTATATTAACAATTTTTGCAAACTCAAGAAACTTTTCAATAAGAAAGAAAAAACAAATTCGTATAGGTGTGCATTAAGAAAATATTTGGGGCTAGTTATGTATTTGGATGATGAATTTAGAAACTTCCATAACTGTTAAAACTGCTTAGCTAATAATCGAATTAAACTTATCACTGGTCGACTTTTCTCATTATCTAAACTGACGTCATTTATAAACAACTCCCCAAGTGCCACAAGATACAAACTTTCCAAAGTCTTTCGTCATAAAACACAGATACAAGATTTAGGAAAACTTGGGAATAAATTCGTAAATAAGAGCATGTGAGATGAGGATTTGGTGTCAAATAAGCAAGAGAGAAATCTGCCATCGTTGCTAAAACTGTGCAGGCATGCGGAAGGTATTATGCAGAAGCATTAATCATTCCAAGTCTCAGAAGGAACAGGAGATACAAACACTTTTCATTCCCACTTCTGTGCCTTTGACATTCTTTTTTCTTTTTTTGGTGATATATTCACAAGAATGGGCATGGAACTTAGCATGTAAATATTTTGTGAGATTTTTCCTTTCTTTACCATAAAATTAATTTTTCTTTCTGTTAATATGATCGTGTAGCTCTAGTAAGGTTGATATTGAAATTTTCTTTTGTATCATAAATAATTTATGAATTTGTTACGCATGAATGCTTGTGGGAATAAGATGAACGGTTACCAAATGTCAACAAATTGCTTATTTAAGTAAAAATTGCCATTGGGCAGTCAATTGAACTATTTTGGGTGTAATTTTTTGGCTGAGCATATTCGTGGTTTTGGATATATTTTTTTTTGTCCGACTGTCACTAGGGGTTGACACGATTTCATCCGGATGAAATATCCTATTGTTCCGGATAAAATTTTCTATTGTTCCGGATGAAAAAGGATGAAATCGTGTTTTTTTGAACGTGTCAACCCCTAGGACTGTCATGTGAAATTCAAAAATTTGAAAATACACAATTTGAAGACCCTCCAAAAGATCGACACCAGAAACATAAGTTCCCCCCATAAACCAACATTAAATGCACACAAAAGATTTCATCTCATGCAAATTTACCCAGCAAATTAAATCCACGTAACTTTAATAGAGAATACAAAGAGTGATGAAAAAATCTGACAGAAAATGCTAAAACTTGCTCATAGCAAAATTCTTTAGTTCCCATAAACACAAGAGCTGGGGAAGAATTCCATTAAAAATAACATTTTTGCTTTCTCGTCTCTCAAAAAAGACTTTTTAAAAACTTTTTTATGTCGCAAAAGTAGGGTAAATGATTTTGAAATTTTCACAAAATTTTTCTTGACAACTTTGTTTGCTTGAAACTCAGCAATGGCTTAGTTTTAAGGCTCGTAAATGGTTTCAAAATGGAGTAGAATATAAATACTTTTAATTCTGACTTCATGTTGAAAACTTTATCAAGTACAGGAGGAGTTATCAATCATTCAATTTCAAATGTTGAAATTTGCATAGAAAATGTTAAAAATTGCACAAAAAAATGTTGAAATTTGCACACTTTTTTGATAGCAAGCCATGACAATTTTCAAATGTTTTTTGTAAACAAATAATTATTTTTTAATTGTTGAATGAAGAAATAGTGCAAAACAACGTCCAAAATTTATCATTTAAGGTCTCAAATATATCTATTCGATTTTTAACATCACTGTCCACTGTTATATTAGAATGAAATTGTCAACAAATTGTAAATATAAGGTTTTGTGCTTAACATGGCTTAATTCAAGGCTTTCAAGTATCCTGTCAAATCTTCAAATAGCTGAAATTCAAGATTCGTTGTCTCTTTATAAAAAATGCATCAACAATCGATTCAAATTAATTTCTTGCACCGATTTTCTCCTTCTGTTAGTTACGACTAATTAAATAAAGAAATGAAATACTTTTTTAAATCCAACACATTCAATTTATTTATTTTTTTCAACCCAAAATAAAAGATCCACAAATTTTTTTTTAAAAAAAAAAAATGCTTTAATTCAAGAATTAACTCCAATAGCTTTAAAATGGTCGTTTCCGAAAAGTTCTTGCTTTTTTGAACTCCATTATGTTTTGATTTTCAGCTAAATACGTTTCTTGAATGATTTTTTGACTTTTTGGAACATCCAAGTTATCAGCATTCTTCATTTTAGGCATAGAATAATTAAATTTTAATTAAAAATAATTCATGTTTACATGAAATTTTCAAGTGATTCCTACGATCAAACAGTGTGCAAATTTCAACATTTCACGAAAATTTTGTGCAAATTTCAACATTCAAAATCAACAATTTTAAAAATTGATTTTTTAAGCACTTCCATTTGTTTTATTGGAAGTGAAGTATCTTGATTATATCAAGCAATACATGATCTGCATTTTTTGGTACGAAATTTTTAAATTAAGCTGTTTTGTACACTTTAAAACTTTATCACAAAAAATGTTTGATTTTGTATGGGATTTCAATCTTAAGAATTTTTCAGCTTCCTGTTTCTTTTAGAAGACTCAAAGTGATACAGAAACATGTGTACAGTAATTGTACACATGTTTTGTGAAGAAAGTGAAAACAGAAATTCATATTTTGAACGATTTTTTAATTTTTCGTTTTTTAAAAAGTGTGCAAATTTCAACATTGTGCAAATTTCAAAATCATTTACCCTATTTTGTGTGCTTGTCATATTTTATTATTTTTCACTCTTCTGTGCCAAGGTATATGTCGCGGTAACACATGTAGTATATTTTTTTTTTCCTTTCCATTTTTTTTAACGGAGGTATGGAAAAGTGTAATGCATGAAAATTTTACTCGTTCTTGATTTCCTTTGAGAATTTTTATAGCAGTCATTAATTTGATCCTAATAAATCTTTAAAAATCTTGTGTGATTTTAAATTATGTTTATCATGAGAGTTATGAATCTAAATATGTGTATTTATGTGGTACGGTATTGAGCAATAAAGTGAGCTTGGCGTATTAAAGAAGATGAAAATTGATTTTGAATGTAGACTTTTTCATCCATATTGAAAATTTATTTTAATTTGTAAATTTTTTATGCAAATAAAGTTAGGGATCATTCACTAATGATGTCAGATTTTTAAGAGAAGAGGGGGGTTTGAGGTTGTTTAAAAGTTTTAAAGAATAGGGTTTTTTGAATGATGATTTTGTGATAATTGGGAGGGGGGGGGGTTTAAAAATCTATGTTTTTGATGGACGTCATAAGTGAACGATCCCTTAGGTGATTGTAGATTTTTGGGAATCGAACTATAAAATTATTAAATTAATGGTGGTTCAAACTAGACATCATTGAATCCACTTAGTTAATTTCAAAATATTACAATTTATGAATAATTTACCAAAAGGCTTACAATTGCGTTTAATAAGCCTCAATACAACGGAAAGTTACTATAAACCTCAATTACATTGAAATCAGATTCATCTTTTCCCAAAGTCAATGTACCGAGTTATTTTTTTCGCATACAAATCATCAATAACAATTCAATGTAATGTATTTAAATTATTGCTTACAATCCAATTTATCCATTCTGTTGCTTTATTTTTATAGGATCATCGACAACTTGTTATTTATAATGCGCCTTAAAAGGAGAGCTGCATCACCTCATTACATCTTCATTACCTAGGTATCTGACATGTCAGCACTCTATAAGGTAATGATGATGCAAACTAGGTCATACTTGTTACAACATTTAATTAATTAATTTTTATTCTGCATTCAGGATGATTCACAGTTGAAGTTTTTAAAACTTTCCATGACAACTTAAAAAAATGTGTCTTTTAACTTAATATTTTCCACATTTACATTTCTATGGGTTTTGCATGTTATTCTTCTTACCTTTTTTGGGATGCTGAAATTCTTTTATCGTCTTGATGAAATTTTTGTGCTGCAGGAAATGAATTTTTCTGCTTTATTTGTTTTTTGATAGCTTGTTGCTTTTTTGTTCTCAGTAATTTTTTTTTTCAATTAATATTTTGATTGATTTTTTTGATTTTGATGTTTTTATTTCACTTCACGTTAATTTCACTTCTTTTGCATGATTTATTTTGTTAATTAATTAATTTTTCTATTAAACACATTCAATTTGAAGTAATTCAAGGATGACGTCTAAGAAATCATTAAAAATCATTTCAATAGACGTCACTGATGAAAAACCTCAAAAATTATTGAAAAATACACTTCAAAACACTACAAATCGGTCTCTAGTGTTGTTTGAAAAAAAAAATCACTAATTTTTTATCTTTGAGAAACATTTGTTTAGCAGTTGACACTTAATAGATTTATTCCACAGTCATTTGTACTATTAACCGTGATCTAGGTTGATAAACAGCCTTGATGAATAATTTATTACAATAAACACACTGTCTCACGGCCACACACTAAAGAAATTTATCAATTTTTTTATTCATCCATCAAGTTCTAAATTTTTTTGAAACTAAATGTCATGCACATCCGCAAAACTCAGCAGAATATATTTTGATTTACAAGAAATATTATGTTCTGTGCAACGAATATGTCTGGAATGCTAATTCAAAACAAAAAAATTTTGCTGCGTGTGTTTTTTTCACAAAATGTTCAAATAATTTTTGTTTGAAGTAAACAAAGCATAATATCAGGTATAAACAAAAGTCAGTCAACAATATTTTTTTGCCGAAACGCTGGTACCTACTTAATTCCTGGGGCTAAACGCGATTTTACAAAAAGTTTGATTGTTTACTTTTTTTTTAATTGAACAATTTTCCGAAATTCAATGTTGACTTGATTGGTAAAATTTTTTAGGTACACAATGCTTGGAAAACTTGTTGAATTAGAAATTGTGAAAAGTCGCTTAAATCAAAAAATTTAATGATTGACATTTAAATTTTAGTAAAAATTGTGCCCCTGTTCAGAAATTAATTTCAAATTTTACAAAACCCATAAAAATTTTAAATTTAAAAAAATTTATTAACTTTAAGAAATTTAAAAGAAAAAATTCAAAGACTATTAAAAATTGAAAATTTCCACCTATAAACTTTAATAAAACTGTCTCAACTTCAAAGTCAAACTGTCACAGACAAGAATCACCATATCAAACCGCACAAAGATTCCTCAAATAAAATAAAAGATTCTTTTTATCAATTTTCCAGACATTTCGCTCATTCTTTTTTTCTTCTCAATTTTTTTATCTGCCACTGTTCAGTCACAGATAAAAATGACAACACTAGACCCGTTTCTTTCAAAGCATCACAAGATACACAAATCATATGAGAAACACTGTTTGCTTTTGATTATCATCCACTGACTCTTTTTCTTTATTTTCTGATTTCCAAATTGAAATTCCAACTCTTTTTGGTTCCTTTTATTTGAACAAATTTCTTGTTGATATTTGCATTGTATGCTGTGTGACTTAATGCAATTCAATTGATTTTCAAAAGAAAATTTCCCACAACCAAATTTTCTTTATGTTTTTTACCGCGTTCAAGGCACTTTTGATTGTTTAATAAAATATCGTATCAAAATAAAATAATAGTAATATCCAATGCAGAGCGCGTGTGCTCAAGTCTAAGTTTAAACGTGAACTAAAACTTCTGAATGAAATGAAAAATGCTCAACACACAACCGTGTAAACAGCAGCGTTTTTAAAAAAATTATTATTTTTTTTTTCCTCAACTACACTTCGGCCTCGTACTTAGTTTTTCTTTTCTTGTTCCTCCGCTCTCTGACTGCTACGATAAAAAATATATTGTTTTTCTATTCTCACTGCTGCTACTTTACTGCTGTCTTTGCTTATTTTTAGCATGATTTTCAGTGTAAGTGGAAACTTACGATCTCACATTTGGATCGACTGTTTCGACAGTTTGATTTTTTTTTGCGTCAATTTCTTTTTTGTTCTGAATTGTTTCATGTCTGTTGATATTTAAGTTTAAATGTCATTGTGTAGGTTAGATTGAGGATATCTTGGAATTATGAACGTAATTTTTAGTTTTGTTGATGTACACTTGGGAATACTTATTTTGTAAAAATTATAGTAAAGGGGATCCTCGATTTGAGCAGATTTGAACACGATTTGTTTTGTTCCAAAATTTTTCTATTCAAATCGAATTTCTTCAAATCGAAACGTATGAAAAATGACCGTTAAAAATGAAAATTTTGTATTTTTAAATGGGAAATTTTTGATCATTCAAATTGAATCTGTTCAAATAGAGGACCCCCCATATTGTAATTGATTGTTTCTACAGGTGTCTAAGGTGATGCTTCCATGATCAATATGCTTTAAGTTTATAGCTTTTTTACTGTTAAATATCAATTTTAAATTGTTGGATTGATCTGATTAGAATGTAACGAAGAGGAGAAGGGGTTTTTAGTAGTGTTTTTGCTTAGTGCACTATGTGAAGGGATCCTTCTAGTAACTATGCAAAGTAATTTTAATCAGCCCAGAAGTAAACTTTATTCAATAAGAACGTGAACTTTAACCAAATTCAATAGAATTAAAACATTAAAACCCAAAAATCCTTTCACTTTTCTTTATTTCTCAAAAAATGCGCTAAATTCACCAGAACACTCAATAATTTTAAATTTGTAAGTTTTGATTGCTGTCTTCTAGCTGCTACCGATAATATTCAATTCTTTCTCCCATATCCATATACATTTTTTTTAAAAAAAAGTGAGACACAAATTAAGCTCACGAAATACACAGAAGACTAATCGTGTACAACGTACAGAACACAAATGTACATTTTTTTTCATGAATACATACTAAGGTAGTAGGCACACGAAGAGAGAAGAGAAAAAAAAATAATAATAAGCGAGGTGACTTATCGTACAGAGATGTGGGCAATGTATATCCACAATGTTGCCATTTGTGCATACATGAAACACAAGGGTGATGATAGCATAGACATGATGCCGGTATTAAATGAGAGTAAATCTGACTTTTTTTCGTTCAGTTGTACATGAAAGTTGAAAATATGATAGAAATGAGAAGTGTATGACTTTTGGGACCATTGGGAAGAACGAGAGAATGAAAAACTTGCATTTAACATGAAAGCACATAAAACTTTCTGTAATGAACTATTTTTGTTGATAAACATTGAGTTAAATATCGTATAAAATTAGTATCAGTGGGAATTGATAAATGAAATTATATTTTTATTGCTTTTTGCTATCTTTGTTGTTGTTTCTGCTCAATGAAAAAGCATTTTTATAGTGAATGGAAATTCGGAAGCGGGGTTTTTTTAATATTTTTTTTCGAGTTGTTTTTTGGCTTTTGTTTCCCAGACAATGAAATAAAAAATTATCAACTTGATTTTTCGTGATTGAAGGAAGCAACTGTTTATTAAATGTGAGGTTATTACGTGAGATTTTTTTTCATATGTGAATGATGTGAGGGAAATTTATTTATGATGCAAGTTTCAATACAGGGGGTGCTAGATTCGAACATGCTGGATTTAAATTGTTTTGATTTGAAAAACCAAAAATTTCCCATGCAAAAATTCAAATTTTTATTTTCAACGGTCATTTTCATATGTTTCAATTTAACACAATGGTCTGAAATCGAAAAAAGTGTTCAAAATTTATATTTTGGTGGAAACTTTAGAGGTCCCAAAGTTTTAGTTGATTTTCCTTAATTTTGAAAGTGTCAATAGCTTTTTCATGCCTTAATTATACATCTCTGAAAATATGAGATTAAAATATTAAAGATAAATATAATTTTTCATTAAAAATTTTATATTGTTTCTCAAAAAAATTTGTGCACAAGCAAATTTGTATGGAAAAATTTGGAAAAACAAGTGAAATTAAAATGCAAATATCAAGAAAACGGCATAAAACGGCATTACCAGAGTATGATTAGAAGCTAAATTAAGACTCAATCTTTGGATTCTTGTAGGTTTCACAGACCCTGAGAAACCCGCTTTTAACTTATGAACGTTTAAAGTTTTGAAAATTTTCAAAATTTTAATTGCATTTTCCCTAATGATAAAGCATTTGGCTAATGTTTTGTAAGTCTTAACATAAAATTTGTGTATTAATTAAGCTATTGACAGTGATTAGAATGTGGGTCAAACAACAGAAAGTGGAAAAATTTATGAAAACTTTTTCATGGTGTTTTTGTAAACAAATTTTTCGTGACTTTCATTAATGATTCACGGAGTTAGACAACGATTGGAAGCTTGATATTTTCACAGAAGATGCGTCAATTAATGATTTATATTCGTGCGTTCAAAAGATCAGGTTTAAAAGAAATGACTATTTTTAATTTTTGAACATTTTTTTCGATTTCGGACCATTGTGTTTAAATAAATTCAATTTGAAAAAATTTGGAACAAAACAACTGTTCAAATCGAGGACCTTCAGTAATGTGAAATCGCCAGTCTGTACTTTCCTTTTTCACTTCTCAAGAATATGCCCTTCCCCATTTCTCATGGAAATACTGCATAATCACATTTTTTAAGGAAGGAATATTAGGATTTGATTTAATTGAATCCAAAATTTTAAATCAATTTGACATAACTTATGAATCACCCCAAAAAATGCAAAAATGCCGCTTGATTACGATGCACGAGTAAATTAACTTAAATGACATTTAATGAGAATATAAATTTTTAAAATCATAAATCTCACATTTTCTTATCAAAATACAAACTTTGTCACTAGACTTTTCACATTTACATACCGAGCACAACTTCTCTTTCAACTGGTCATCGATAAACTGAGTGGTTCTACATACAAAAATTTCTATGACATACGAGTTAATAATAAACTTTATTGGACATATTTACAAAAAAAACATTAAATAAATCTCAGTCTAACCCCAAAGAACCTTTTGTTAAAGGTTGTGTCCCATCGGATCACATTTGTAAATGCCATCAGAAATGATTTTTTTTTTATTCTACGAAAATTTTCATTCATTATTTTTGTTTCACAAATAAAATTGCGACATTTCAGCCTTAAGTTCAAAAAATATTTTTGTTAACCTTTCATCTATTTATATCCATAACCCTGCGACCACAACTATTAAAGTTCTTTTTTTTGCTGCTTTAAAAAAATTCTTTTTTAAGTTCAATGTTTAGTTTATTTCAATATCACTGGTGAGTCATTGATCATTAAACTGTCAGAATCAATGAAACTTACTAAGTTCCTTATGCTTGTGCATTTTACAAACATATGTGGAACTCAGAACTAAATCAAGTTCAATAATAAATAAAAATTTTATGAATGAAAAAAAGAAAACTTCATTGCTATTTTTACAGCCTTCTTTATACTCTTTCTTCTATTTATTGACAGAAATTTATCAAATGTAGTGAACAAGTTTGGAATTTTCGTTTTTTCTTTTGATATGGCTATCAAGTTTAAGAATTGATAGAATATAATTTTTGTTAAGATTGAACCTGATACTACTAAATTTTTTACTCAAATCAAAATGTTTAGAAAATGACAGAAAATTCATTTTTCGAATGGGAAAATAATTTAATTTGTACGTCATTTATGATTGATCCCAAATATATATTAAATCCAATTTTAATATAAAATGCACAATATTAAGCCATTGATTCTTTAACAATAAATTAAAAAGGAAATGTAAATTAAAAAGAAAAAAAAATGCAAAGATATCAATGAAGTACAAGGTTCGATTCCTATAAAAGTAAAATTCGTTCTTTTATATGTTAATTTTTTTTCTTCAATCACAGAACCTAAATACTTTTAAAATAGATTTTTTTTAAAATTATTTTTTTTTGGATCAATTGCTTCATAGTCAAACATTTAATTATAACTTTAATAAATTCATAATCTAATAACAAACGTATAAATCAGACAAACTGTCAAATATTCTATCTTCATCTACCGGAAACCTCTTAGCAGAGTTGGAAAGAGACTAATGTAGAGCTGAGCTCTGGTAGAGCTGAGCTCTGGTAGAGCTGAGCTCTAGAGCTCTGAGAGCTCTGTAGAGCTCTTTTTTTAATTTCTTTTTTTTATTATTTCTTTTTGTGGAAAGTATGTAAAAATGGTGGAAATGATGAAAAATAACTGAAAAATTGGAAAATTTTCACAAAAAATGTGAAAAATTGTGGAAAATCGGAAAATTTGATGGAAATTTGAAAAAAATTTTTGTTTTCTTTTTTTGTTGGAAATTATGTGAAAATGGTGGAAATGATGAAAAATAAATGAAAAATTGGAAAATTTTCACGAAAATTGTGAAAAATTGTGGAAAATCGGAAAATTTGATGGAAAATTGAAAATTTTTTTTGTTTTCTTTTTTTGTTGAAAATTTTGTGAAAATGGTGGAAATGATGAAAAATAAATGAAAAATTGGAAAATTTCCACGAAAATTGTGAAAAATCATTTTTTGAGTTTTTAGCCATATTTTATCCATTTTTCGACTATATATCATGTTTTATACCTCGTTGGATGCGTATTATGTTGTGTTATAAGATTAATGAAAAATAAATAAAATATTAAATCATCCTGGAGTAGTAAAAGTAGAAATATGAAAACTCGATTTTTGACCAAGCTCGAAAAACGGCAAAACTGACATAAAGTCCCAAAATCAAATTTTTCTTAGGTTTAAATGATTTAAAATGATCAATAATCATGTTTTCTATTAGGGTAAAAAATCTGTTTTTGGTGGTATTTTGCTTTTCATCAACTTCGAATTTAAATAAATATTCACTGATTTATCCTTTTTAAATGAATAATGGCTCAAAATATTCAGGAACCAAAAGACTTTAAAGTCTTATATTCATTTACTACTGTAACATTAAGCTTTTTCTGAAAAACTAAATTAAACACAGAATCTATTTTTTGTGGTATGAAATCTATTTTTTGTGGTAAAAAAATCTATTTTTTGTGGTAGAAAAAAGTAATGAAATTACATGATAAATTTTAGTTATTACTTTAAATACATCATCTTTAATGCAAAATGAATCGATAACAAGTCAAATTAAGTTATTTAAATGATTACAATACATTAAATTTATTAAAAATAGTTTCATAATATTTTACCGGATTTTTATTTTTCAAATTGTTTAGGGGACTGTCAACTTTCAGGGTAATATCAACTTTAATTTGTATGGATTTTTTTGTAAACAAATACCACAAAAAATAGATTTTAGTACCACAAAAAATAGATTCAATGTTTATACAAAGTAAATTGTAATTTTCGATTATTTTGTTAACTTATATGCATTAAATATGATTAAATATTAAACAGTGAACGTTTATTTGTCACAATAATGATTCTTCTGACAGAATCACAACGAAATTAAGCAAAAAATTGCGCATGAAAAATGGTAAGAAATTTTGATTTTTGGTGTGAAATTTTAAATTGCAAATATTAAAAGATAGAAATTAATTAGACAATTCAGATTAAGCATGCATGCTTTAATCATTATTTGCAACACATCTGTCAAGAAATGAGGAATTTTTAATGCTTTAAAAGTATGTTTCACAACTAAAGATGAATACCACAAAAAATAGATTACCACAAAAAACAGATTTTTTACCCTATTTCTGAGAATTTTAGACAGTTTAGTGAAGTTATGGTCGAGATGTGAATTTTTATGTCTTAAGGCCTCCCCAACCAGACCCTCTTTGAAGACCTCTGGTGAACCGAGTTGCTCAAAACTTTTTTATTTTTTTTGCTAGTTTTGTAGTACAATACAAGAGCTATAAGAAAAGTTTCACCTGAAAGTTATTTGAGGTTATTTAGTGGGTCATAAAGATCAACAAACCCAAGAATAGCAAAAAAATCAAAATTTTTTACTTTTGACCTCGTTTTTGAAGCACTAAATGACATTTTTACAAAAAATTAATGAAACGTTTTTTAAAGGTTTTTTAATGAGCTACAATAATCTTAAATTTTCAAAATTTTAAGGATCGAACTAGAGGCACAGGAGGTCAATATGTTCAAAAAATGGTGATTTTTTGGACTTTTTCGAAATTTTGACTATCAAAATAAAACTTTTTTATATTTTTAGTATTTTTCCATAAAAGTTAAAGTAATTATTGAGCGAATAAAAAAAAGTTTGAGAAATTTTATCCAAACAGTGAGACACACGATTTTTTTGAAAATCACTGATATTTCATACACATTTTGGGCCCGTATGGGTGCCTATATGGACGAAAAAAAATTTTGTGTACATTTTTGTACATGTTCTATCAACCCCATTAAGAATTCATCAAAAGAAAAAAATTTTGAAAATTTTTCAAAATTTAGAGCTCTGAGAGCTCTGCCAACTCTGCCTCTTAGAAAATTATACACCGGAAAAATTCTTTCCTTTCATGTTATTGTAATTCCATAAAAAAGTAGGAAACGAGAAAAAAAGAAAAATAAACCAACAACAATAATTCATTGTTGATTGGTATGCATACATATTGTTTCATGTCAATGTGAAAAATTTCTTGCTTTTTTATTGTCTCTCATTTGGCATTGGAAGTGAAAATATATAACAGCATAAAAGGAATAAAAAGGAAATATTGTGTATGGTTTGGCAACAACAAGAACGGATGAACATGACATTGAAGTTTATTTTACCATTTTCTTTGCAATTTATTGATGGATGAAATATTGAGTGTAAAGAAAATTAAATTAGGTAGTAAGTTATTTTCTTTTTGTGAATTTTTTTTAAGATATTATAATATGGATTAAAGAAATATATAAAATATTCTCAAAGGAATAGGTTCGATTCCTAAGAAATTTTCAAGTTTATTAAACTGACTAGCAACATCCGTCTTTTTTTGCTTCTTTTATTTTTTTTTTCTTTCTAAACTCTTATAAAAATCTTTCTAATTGCTCAGTCAGCCACATTGTATGTAGCCTCATTTTTTCGTGAGAACGATGACTACAAACAAACTATCTGCATTCCAGAAAAATGTATTTTTTTATCGCAAAATATCTCAGAAAAGATTAAAGTTGACATTATCTGTAAGTTTAAAAATAAACATAAACAAATGAAGTCAGTGAAAGGTACACAAACCTTTGCTCTTCATATAAGAGCTTCTGATTCTCAGTCTATTGAAATACTTTGTTGAGGCACGATTAAAGTTCTTTGTATATCAACAATAATGCAATTTAAAAGTGTTTATATTGCTGAATTTATTCCCATTCATACTTTATCAATAAATCTATGCTAAGTCTTGCGATTTTAATCAATTGTTTATAATCAGTGCTTTCGATAAGTAATCTTTGATATTGAAAAGTTGATTCCGTTGATATCTTTTTGCTACTTTTGTGATTTATGCAATTTGCTGATAAAAATATTTTTTTCTGGAAGTTTTTTATTAAAGAAAATATTGACGTAGTGAATTTAGCCATTCTGTCACAAAATCTCAAAAAAAAAAAAAATATTTTAGACTGTCAAACAGTCTCAAAACTAGGCTTTACTAAAAATGTGACGTCATAACAAAAGTTTTAAAAATAAAAAAAAAACCTATTAACTATACTTAAAAAACTTTTATTATTTTGTAAGGATTTGAACCTTTACTTTCACTATGACATTCAGATATGTACTTTTAAATATTTATTACTTAATTCATATTTCGAAGTTAACAAAATTCTGTCTTAATAAACTTTAAAAGAATCTAAATGATTTAATAAACAATAAATAAAATTTTAGCATCAATCTAATTTTTTGCACACACTTAATACAAGCAAACAATTATCATTGATCACAATAGTAACTAAACTGAGCTCAAATATCATCAACAAAAGCTTATTGCTGCATATCAGATCATACTAAATTGAGCGCACACAATAAATTAACATTTATTATACGCGCCAGCATTTACATCCAAGTTCAAAAAAGTGAATATAAAAGCATCGACGAAGCATGAAATGAAAGACAAAAAAAGAAGATAAAAAGCAACAGCAGCATTTACAACAACAACTTATCATGTTGTATGCAAGTCAATTATTGAGTATTAACATTGCACGTGCTATTTCATCATTATATGACTGCATTTTTAATATTTCATGCAATTTCATTTCATTTCAAGGCAATATATGTACATTAGACAATCTCATTTAGTAAGAGCCGTCAGAACAGCAAGCAATATTGAGGAGAGGGAACAAGTAAATTAAACAAGATATTCGTGACATGACAATTAGGAAAATGCACTTAACTGTGACAACGACGTCGACGAAGATCCTTGATGTTGTGTCTCATGAATAGCGGCAATTTGTTATATGTGTATTTTTTATGCAGCTCACAGCAATGACGTCTAATTACTTATACAAGCCATTTATGACCTTTTATTGTTTGATTTATGCTGCATACTCTCTCTTATGTGCAATTGCTTACTTGATGATGTTGAGTTGTAAGAAATTAAGTACAGAATGATGTAAAGGCTGTAAGACTGATGGAGAAGGGCATTCACTGTAGACAATGAGCAATTAATTTTTTGCGGCACCAACATGTGCGTGCTTAGTGTATGTAAATTTGCTAGGAATACTTTTTTTGTTTGTAGATTAAAAATTGGATGCTTTACATGGGTGTAGTTAAAATTTTTTGAGGAGAGGGGGGGGGGGGGTTCAAAAATTCATATCAAATTTCAAATGATTTTTGATGCACAAAACCCTTTAAAAAGGAATGGAAATGGTATTTTTTTACATAAGGGGGGGGGGGGGGGCGGAGGGTTGCCAAAAACTTTATAATAAAAATCTTATCATCCACTTTCTACCTCTCTGAAATTATCTGAATTTTCATTGAACAACACTGCTGTACAATGAAAATTTAAATTCTAAATCATTGAAATTAAATTAAGAATTAAAAATATTCACAATGTATAGCTTTAAAATCTCGCAATTGATAGCCGCAAGTAATTTCCTTGAATATTTTCTCGTACATTCTCTCCTGTTGTTTATGAATTATTCTGCAATATTACCTCATTTTCTACTTCCAAACTGTGAAGATTGAGCTACAAAATTTAATTATAAATTGAATTTTATCTAGAAATTTTCATCCACAGGAAAAAAATACTTTTACATACAGTCATCCAAGCTTTTGCTTTTATGTTGACATTCAACCCTTCTTTGTTTATTTTTCGATATAAATTTACATGCGTAGATCCATTTACGGTGTAAAATGTGCGAACGTTTGCGTAAAAAAAAAATCGTGTGAGAATTTCAGATGAAGATGTCTTGAATAAAGTTCTATTTTAGCATGAATGTATTATCATGTGAGACATATACGTTTAGGGATCGGAAGTGAAACAACGTTTACTTTAAGCTTTAAACATTTACTATATCTCACTTTCATTCCCATTGCGCATTTGAGCTTATAAACATGTAAAAATATCTGAAATTTATTGCGTTTGTTGCGAATAAATTTTGAGTACGTGGATTTTTTTTCGTTCTATTTTTTGCTCGCTTTCCCCTTTGGAATTTAAAATTTTGGATATTTAAATTTTTGTAACGTGATTGGAAAGTTATGAAATTGGAGAAAATATTTTAGGATTAATTTAAGAAGCTCGTTTTTGGAAGATAATAAGGTTGGTTTATTTGTTAGAATTTTTATGCTCGGGTTGAAAAATTAATTTTTGAAAAATATGGCAAAATTAAGCTGAAATGACGAGTCAGAAAAACTAGGGGCCGTTTATTTAGTACTTTCGCTTCTTAGTGTGGGTCTAAGATTTTGTAACAGGTCAAATTTTTTTTTTTTTTCATACAAAATACGTAACAAGGGGGGGAGGGGTCTAATAACTAATCAGTTTAAAAACTTAGGTTCGAACCCTCGTTTCTATAAATATGAAAAAAATGAACGAGATTCCAAAGGATGCAACTAAATTTGAGTTGGACTCAAAAAATTCAAATTGACGACTCTATTTTGAATAAGTTTTTACCCCTATTATCACATCTCTAACTTTTTAAGCCCTAAAAATCTAATTTCGTAACTAATCTTCTTAAAAATATTTAAAGGGACTCATTTCCATATATAGTTCAACGATATAAGTTTTTGATGATACTCAGAGACTTCACATTATATGTTTTACTTATAAGAAAAAATTACGACATCATAAATTGATTGATTGCATAGCTAATTCCTACCACACAAGTCGTTGAAACTTTTCCCTACCATTTACTCAATAACGAAATTCTTTTTTGATAAGCTTTCAAAAAATATTTCACCGCTAATTCCGTTACATATGCTCGAGATGTGTGTGTATCTCTCAACAAATTTTCGTTTCCTCTCCTCGCAAATTTCACGAGTCAAGGTTGAGTAAATAATTTGATTGTGGATAAAAAAAGGAGGAGGGAAATTGCTGACGTAATTCTTTCTTCCTTTCCTCTTTTTTCACTTTCAATTCATTCATGAATTTAAAAAAATAAATAAATAAATTCTTTACCTACTCTCAACGCTGAGTGAGCATATAAAAAAGTAAATGTGATAAAATTGTGGCATATAAGAAACATTATTTAAGAGATTGTAGAATAATTCTTTTCTTCTATTACATGCGTACAAATTTAAATTGGAATGAAAATAGGCTTAGAAAATGTCTTAATCATTTTTGAAGATTAAATGGATGACGTATGGAAATTTTTTCTTTTCTTGAGGAAATTTAAATTAAATTGCTGCCGTTTTTGATGACTAAAAATTAAATTCTTTTGCTGATTTTGATTAAATTATTATTGGGTTTCAATAACAAACAGTTTAAAATTATTAAATCTCATCAAAAATTATTTCATGTGCGTATAGTGTTGAATTCTAGATGCCAAAAATGATTCGTCAAAAATTCACTAATTTTTTAAAAATGATTTTTTTCAAGGCTGAATCTGTGCCAAAAGTTGAACTAACCAATTTTACATTTAAAGTATATTAATCCACGCTGAGAATCTTCATTGTCACGTAGTGAAAAATGTCTTATCTCAAAAAATAATATATGCTATTTATAATCTTTAAGAGACTAAACAAGATTCAAAAATGTATAAACAAAAAATTTTCCGTGAAAAATTAGCAAAAAAAAAATATTTTTGGATTTTTACATAAAATCGTAATTTATTGTCACCCTTTAACAACTCATTTCATAACATTCATAATTTAGTAATATAAAAGACATAAAATTAGTTAAACGTATGACGTGTTACGCGACAAAATGTGATGAAAAAAATATTAAAAATAAATTTTTCATTTTCATTTTTTTGTCAGTCTTAAAATATGAAATTTTTCAATTTTTTTTTTTCCTAAAAATATTTTCATTTCATTTGTCATTGTTTTCTTTATTAGTAATGATGAGAGCGACGACGACGACGATGAAGAAGATAAAACAATTCCGAGCAGAAAAATAAATAAATACAGTTCAAATTCCTCGCAGCAATAATATTTTTTTAAATGAGTCTAGTTTTGTTGATTAAAAGAATTTCTTTGAGACAATAGTTTGGATTCAAAGATCTTTCATAAAAGCGTACGTAAGGATTCTTATAAAGCTTTTTATTATTTAATAAAGCATAAACATACAAACAGATAAACAAACAATAAGGAAATTATTAATAATGAAAAAAATGAGAATTTCCACGTAGGAAGCAGATGTTGAGTACACAGAATGAAAAACAAAAAAAAAAGTAGGAAGCGAGAGAGGGAAATGTCTCCAGGTGGCATTCTCATTAAATGAGGAAGTAAAAGAGGAAATACTTTTAATGAGATACAAAAAAAAAAAAAAAAATTACAATTTTTTGTTATTTAACAATTTAACTTTTACGCGTACATACGCACAAAGGCATGGCAGATAGACAAATAAATATGTTTAATGCTCGAATACTTTTGCGTCTTTTTTGTAGGTTTTTAAATAAAACAAGAAGCAAGCGTAAAGCGAGCATAAAAAATTTAATTTTTTACGACCCAAATTGTGCCTTATAATGATGATTTCTTTTTAAAAGCACCAAATTTGCGTTTAATACTTGGTAAAATACATAATTGATTGTGAAATGAAGACGTAAATGTAGTGAAATATAGTCCATAAAGGAAATGAAAAGAAAATGTTTCATGAAATGAAAAAAAAAAAAATTTTTGAAGAAAAAATGTGAAATGAATAAAAGTTGTGGAGAAATTTATTGAAGTTTAATGGACCAAAGGATGCTGAAAAGTTTTTGATTTAACATTGTTTGAAAAAATTATGCAAAAATTATAGAATGCATAAATGAATTAGGATGAATTATGTAGGGGTACGTTCAATTAGTGCGTTCGTTCTTTAGGATCTACGATTTTGCATCAGATCAAACAAAAAACCACTCTGCAAAAAACTATTTTTTCATAAAAAATGTGCTTAAATAGTTAAAAAAAATCATTTCTCAAATTTCAAAAAATAAATTTACTGTAATTATTGAGATAAAATAAATTTAGATTTATCCTTATTAAATTTAAAATATTTTAAAAAATTATTCTTTCAAAAACACAGTTAATTGACTAATTAGTTAAATCACTAGTAATCTTTTTTAACGGAATCATTTAAATTTTAAACTTGTCCTACGAAATTTACTAAAAATTATTTTTGAAGCTCAGAGATAATCACAGAAATTATTTCTAATTTTTTCAACAAATTTAAAGCAATTTCAAACCTTAAAATTCTATTTTTTCAGTAGCCATTTGCGTTCCGATTTCTATAACATATAGATGTTGATTATTTATTTCTGAAGAAATTGTCAAATCTGATTGTGTCAAAGCTTATGTAATTTAAATTGTTTTATTTTTTTTTTGTTTCTTAAATTCTAAATTACCTACATTTTTTTAGACAAAAAATTTTCAGATTAGACAATATGTTGTTCTTTATTCTGTTGCTCATTTTTACATCAGCAGCTGCATCCTCAAAGAAGAACCAGGATTCATTTATTGAAGGAGCAAGATACCGCGGTGTTCAATGTAAAGTAGACAACAAGACAATCGAATTAATTTACTGCAACATCAAAGCATATTCTAGAAAAATTTCATTTCTTAATATTGGATTAAAATTTGTCAATCCACTTGATAAACCAATTTATGTTCAGTTAGTGTCAAATTACCAATTCGGTTCAGGATATCGTGAAATAATCAATTCTGGAAAACAAGAATGGTGCTCAATTATGGAAGAAACTACATCAAATGCTTTTTTGAAAGTTGCTCTTGAGGTCGTTCGAGAGAATCCAGTAACGAAAGATGTATTTAGACAATGCCCATACACTGGAAGCATTAATGTTCATAATTTTTCAACTCAATCTCTAAAATTCTATGAAGCACTTCCGCCTGGATTTTATCGATTGGATTTATATGTTTTTAAGAATGAAAAGCTGATTTTCTCATTGAAACTAAATGAGGAAGTTAAAAAAGACTCACTGTGAAAAAAATTGGCAACAGTCATTTTAAATTTGAATTATCTTCTAGACTTTCGTAGTTGCTGTCCTTTACTACTTTTTTTTAACATTTAATTTTTATTGGCATTTATTATTTTATTTTTAAGATTTAATTTTCCGATGAATCTGAGCTGCAATTATAAATAAATACAGCTAATTTATACTGAATTAAATATTGTGATAACGTCTAAATAGTTGCAAATAATTTTACTGCAGAAAAAAAATGTTTAATTTTATTCATACTTTAGTGCTTGAAGGTTGTAGTTATGAAGTTTCTAATTTTGCTGACAGTATTCAATTTGATAGCTATAGAATTGTTTTTTCAACCAATTGCTGCAAGTACAAAATCTCCAGAAACTTCAAAATTTCGTGCAATTTACTGCAAAGCTAATAACAGATCGCTTATATTAAAGCACTGCTACCTAAAATCATATTCAAGAACACAAACTGTAATCAATATTCTATTTCATCTTCCTCAAAAAGTTTACAAACCTGTTTACGTCCAATTTGTCGCATCCTTTCAATTTGGAATCAATTTTCGAGAAGTTATGAATACCCAAAAGCTGGAATGGTGTGACATTATGGACGGAGATACAACCAATGTTTTTATGAAAAGTATTTTGGACTTAATAAGACATCAACCGGGCGTAGAAACGGCATTTCAGAAATGTCCACTAGAAGGAGATATGGAAATAGCAAACTTAACAGTTAATACAGATGTATTGTATAAAGCACTTCCAAGTGGAATTGTTAGAATTGAAATGTTTATTTTTAAGGATGACGAAAGGGTCTTTTCGCTTAGAATTAATCAAGAAATTAAAAAGAATCCTCTTACGAATTAAAGACTGTAAGTGACAGTGGTGTAACCAGGGGGGCGGTTGGGTGATTTCACCCTCATGAAAAAAGACCCCCCCCCCCTTTCAAATTTTTTTCATACAAAAAATTGAATTTTCACAATCTCAAAATTTCTGACTATGCCACTGGTAAGTGAAATCGCTGTAAATGATGATTTTTTAACCAAAAAGTAGTTGAAATTTCCCTGAAATTTAACAATTTAGCATCATTAAATATTCACTGAAAAAAAATAATTTCAAAAGCAAGTCAATTAAATTTTGATAATTTTTCATTTTCACTTTTATTAAATTAAATAAAATTTAAATTAAATACAAATCAAATAAATTTCACTTTCTTGACTATTTTTTGTGGTCTCTTAATTTACACGCATTCAAATTTGCGCAAAAATTTTAAATTTATTTATTTTTCATTCATTCTATTTTTTAAATTTAATTTTTTTCTCTTTTTTTTCTGTCCATCAGTTTGGCTAGTTTTTTTAAACGCTAATTTTTGCCTTCCTGTCAAGTCAAATTTTTCTCTCTGATGACTGATTAATCAATGTGAATTTAATTTTTCTGCTATTATTTTTTTTTTCTCTTCACTTTTATTTTATTTTTATTTAAAAATACCTCGTTTTTGTGTTGATGAAAAGAATTTTCCAACTTCCACGCGGAAGTATACTTTTATTCAATATTTTTTTTACAATTTTTTTTTTGAAACATTTTTAAGAACTTTTTCGAAAAAATTTAATAATTTTTTCATTCAATAAATTTTTAATTAATTAAATTTTTCTCTTAACTTACATCTTTTTCACAAATTTGTGACTAACTATTTTGTATGTATATGAATAATATTATGAATGGGCATCATCCAAAAATTATAACAATGAGAGTGAAAAAACTTTTTTATTAATTTATTTAATTTATCTTTCTTTTTGTATTAGAAAAAAAATACATCATTATGATGAAAATTCTTTGAAAAAATTATTTTCTTTTCTTCTTTTGGGTTTTATTATTTTATTAATTTTTAATTCTGGTTTTGTTGTTTGTGTGCACGGTTTTGTGACCCTTTTATACCTTCAAAATTTGAATTTCTTGATTGAGGAAATTTCACAAATTTCTCATGAAAAATTCTTTTGAGATTTACTAGTCTCAGAAGAAGTTTTTATGAAAAATATTCAAATTTTTGTTTCTAATCAATTCATTTTCACGTCGTCAAGCAAGAGGGTTGAAAGTTTGCGTTTTCAAAGAAGCCGAAGTTATAATAATTTTGTGAAATTTAATTTCAAATCGCGTTTGACATCAATTTCATGACATTTTGCGCTAGCTTCACATTACTGGAAGCAAACTTCACGTTATTGGAAGCAAACTTCACGTCACTGCAAGCTAATTTCACGAAACCTTCACGTTCCTGAAAGCTAACTTCAGGTTACTGAAAACTAACTTCACGTCACTAAAAGCTTACTTCATTTCATTGAAATTAAATTTATTTTTTTAAACAACTTTAAAGTTGTTTTGATCGAACTTCATGTCAAACTAAGTTGATTTTACATAAATTTACGCTTGCTTTATGTTTTTTTTTTGGAATTTTATTGTAAACAACTCTTGCATACAAGTGTGTCCATAAAAGTCATGTAATGAATGAAATTTTTTTAGATCTGTAAAATTGTGCCTTGACAGTTTTTCAAATAATTTTCTATCATTTACTTTTTTTTGTATAAAAACATTTCTTTTATATGTTTAATATTGCATTAATTGGCATGAATTCTCAATGTATTTTTTCATATTTTTTTTTTATTTTATTTTAAGTCATCAATTATTGATTTTACCTTTTCTTAATCAATGTGCGAAAAGAAATTTTTCCTTAATTTTTACTTTTTAATTCGTAAATACTTATTTCATACTATTCATCTATTCTGTAAAGGTAAAAAGGGAACTATCGATCTTATGTGATTGATTGTAATTTTTTTTTCTTTAAAAACAGAATATCTTCATTTACTTTTTACGAGTCAAACCTGAACATTTATTGTTAATGTGAATGATTTCGGCTGTCACGATTGATTGATAAATCTATTATTGAGCATTAGTAATAATAATTTTTTGTTGGAAATTGATGAAGAATTGAGAGAAGTAGCGATTATTTAAGGTATGATGGGATATTAGCTCCTTTGAGGAATGTGTTGTGGATATATCCATCAATCTCTAATCATCGATACAATGTATCTAAATTTTTTGATCTTTGTGTTCTCCGGAAGTGATTTTTGAGTTTTGCTTAGGATGCACAAAAAAAACCTCCTTAAAGCTTGGTATTTATAGCATTAAATCACCACTCTCAAATAACAGAGAAACAAAGCTTTCGGAAGGAGTCATAAATTTCAAAAAGGACTCAGAAACTTAAAATATCAGCAATGAACATTGATGCACCGGAAAAAAACAAAAAAAGAGGCATAATAAATGAGTATCACAAATTCAGGTCTGAAAAGACAATTATTTCAACACCTTGAGAATTAATGTGTTGTAGATGTGAATTATGTATTTTAGGGATGAAAAATGATGCTTCATTAAAAATGATAAATTATTGCGCTATTAAAAATATTCAAAGGAAATGAAAAGTTTATTTTTTCATTTTTATTCCTTTTATTTTTTTTTCTAAATTTTTCTTGAAAGCGTCGATTCAAATTTTTCTCATTAATTTCCATTTAGATATTTACAATTTATCTTTAACCTTAATGGCGAGTATGTTTTACGATTTTTTTACTTATATTCATCATGTTTTTTGGATGTGTGAATTAAATTTTATTTTTTTTTATTAAATCGAAAAATGACTTGGAAATTTTTCCTTTTTTTATTATTTAATTAATTAATTTGTTTCACTTTTTATGTCAAAAAAAGTTCCGAAAATGGAACAACAACAAACATAGTACGATTGCCTATTACTTCACTTTATTATTTAAAATTTTTATTTAATTTCAATTAACTTGTTTCTTGCCTTAATTAAATTAAATCTTAATTTAAATTTAAGTTACTCGGATAAAATTTACAAATTATTCCTTAATTATTCGCGATAGAATTATTTTTAATTCCTACAAGGGATGATAACTTTTTATTTTATCAATAAGCCTATTTATTAATACCGATTGGAGCTAACTGCCCACAAGTTTACATTTAATTCTAATAATCTTTACTTATTCAACAAAGTTTCAAATTATGTTGGAAAGTTTCCATCCCTTGGTTGGTTTTAAATTTTTTTTTTCAGTGACATGAAAATGAGTCAATGTGGCTTTGTTGGCCAAAAGTTGCTGACGATGAAATTACATTTTATTTATAGAAGTTGAAAATGTCAAATTGTGCAATGTGGTAGTAAGCTTCTATGCTGCATACAATTAGTTGTCGTTATGCAAATTATCGGTCAAAATTGAAATTTTCACTTCCATTTTCATGTCACTCTGCATTGCTCACACTTAAAATTTATTTTTTTTTACAATTTTCATTTTTTTAATAAATCAAAAAATGATTTTTTTTACACATTCTGAAGAAATTTAAATAGAGAATTTTAAATAGAATATAGAGCTAAAGAGGATTGAAATTTATTAATTTTTTTGTCATCAGAATTTTTTTTTTGTTCTTCTTCTGATTTACTTTTTGTTTATAAGTCAATAAGAGACGCGACTCAATTATTTTTAATATTTTTTTTTGTTCAAATGACGTAGAAAATCATTTTGATACTTTTTTTCATCCTTAAGTACTTTTTAAAGTTAAGTGGAAATAGAGAAAGTAAAAAAAAAAAGTTTTATGAGATGAAAATGTATTGGGGATGAAGGAAAGAAGTTTAAGGGAGTCACAAAACTGATTTTATTGGAAAACTTATTACAAATATATATTAGGAATTGAACCTTTGAATAATGTAAAATTTTAATTAAAAAAATTTTAATTTTGATTTTTTTTTTTCAAAGTTTAATTTGTAAATTTATAAATTTTATATCGCAATCATTATTTCAAAATAATTGCATCCTCAAAAACTAAATTTGCTTGTAGAAAAAGAAATGAAAACAGAACAGAAATGTAAAACATTTCATCGTGTCTTGTGACCCATATTTCTTTGGCAGCAATAAAAAATAAAAAATATTCAAATTTCTTCTTATTTCTCCTTATAAACATCTTAAAAATACATTTTTTTAAAGATAAAGTAACGCTGTATATTAATAATGTCATATCATTTTCTTAATCTCACGTCATACTTCTTCCTTTTTTGTATACTTGTAGAGAATAAATGACAGATTTTTTTTTTAAAAATATTGGTCAACAATTTCAATAAAGTCTTCATGTACAAAAACATTTCATCTTAGATATAAAATTTATTTGGAAAGAGAAATAAAAAAATAAAAATTGTCAAATTAAAATTTTTTTCTGAGCGCCAGAAATGCTCCATAAATTTTAACTTTCTATAGATTTTTTTATAGAATCTTTTTACTGCAAAATATTATTAATTTTTGCACCAACTGCTCATTCTTCTTCATTAATTTATATTGTATATATTCATATTCACAATAAAAATAATTTTTTCCCTAATTATAAATCAGACAACTCATCAGACCTTATCTCAATCTGATAAAAAATCAGAAAAAAAGATCATCAAAAATAAGTCACAGATCCACACGTGGAATTAAATTTTTTGAAAATTTACATTTTGGCAGAAATTGTCACATGCGTGGAAATTATTAAAATTAGTATTTTTTCCGTCTACGTTTATCGCCTGCTGAGAAATAATTTATGGACACAGGTGGAAATATTTTGAAAAATGGCAATTATTTCACAGGTTTTGAATTTAATAATTAGCAAATTTTGAGTTTTTTATGTTTTTTGACTGCCAATCATATTCAAAATACTAAGCAAATTCATCAGTACATCCATAAATTCCCATTTGAATAAAAATTTCTCAGCTATTGCGAGAAATTTCACCAAGTGTAATCCACAAAATAACGCCAAATTGATAACCATAATCGCAACAATAAATTCCAATAAAGTCTCTTAAAAGTTTTCTTTTATGGGCAATTCTTTGGATAAGTTGAATTTTAAAAAGTCGATTGCAATTCTTACTCTACTTGAGTTGTTTTGAATTCCAAAAAACCGTTAAAATTGTGCCCGATTTTTCATTTAAAAAGTATATTTATTAATTTTTCTTGCTTTTTATGTTTTGAAACGCAACCATTATTTGCGAATCATTATTATTTGATAGCCTTAAAAAATTAAAGGCTCTAAATAAAATTTTGCAATAATTTTTCAATTTCATAATAACGGTTTTTTTTAAATTCAAATTTTTTTGAAGCGCTTTGAAAAATTGCTGTCACCCAAAAAATTATGTTAAAAATTAAAATTTTAAGCATATTAAACATATTAAGATTGAAGTTTCAATACAGTTAGATAGATTTTCAAAAATTCTATCGACCTGTATCCTTACAACATTTATTACGTGTTCAGTTTTCCTAAAATTTTGATTCTTCGGATGAAAATTCCATTTTGGGTGACAGCAATTTTGACAAAAAGTTAAAATATCTTTAAAATTGGACATTTTAAAAATGCTTAAATAGCAAAATATGATAGTTTTAATGAATTTGCATTGAACTAGCTGTTAAAACTAAGCATGTTAATGGAAAAATATTGAGAAAAATTGATTCTTCCGAAATTTTTGAAAAAAATTCATCCAAAGAATTGCCCTTATGTCAGTTGAATTTTCTAACGACAAAAAACAAATTATGAATTGCCTTGTTGCTTCTTATTTCCCCCAAAACGCCAAACAAGAATACAAATTATGATGTTGTTGACGCAAAACCAGTGCGAGAATCGAACATTCTTCAAATTCTACCAAATGAATGACGATAAAAGCAGAAGATAGAAAAAAAAATACTTCATTTTACGATTCCACATCCATGCATGTAAATTGATGATAAAAAGATTGTAAATAACTAAATTTGTCAGCAGACAAATGCGGAATTTTTAATTCATTCTCCTTCTCTTATTCAGAAAAAAAAATATTTTTATGATTGTGAAAAATTTTCTTCAATCTTGATAATAAAAAAATAATATGTAGCAAGATAGATAGGAACATATCAACATATGTATGTAGAGTATTGAAACAAAAAGAAAATTATCACAGTCATGCCGCTGTTGATTCAACATTGTGAATTTATGATATCGATGTAAAGTCTGGCGTTTCCAGATGGTGGAATTTTGGGGAGTCATTAATAATTCAAGTTATGATGCAGGTTTTTTATTATTGATAAAATCTTGATCTTGAAATTTTTTGTCTTTATCTTGAAATTCTTTGGAGGATTTTTAACGGTTTTTGAAATTTTAAATCTATTCTTGATTTGCAAATTTTTAACGGTTTTTGTTATTTTTTGAATTTTCAAAATTCTAATTCTAAAATTTTCATAAAAAATTGAAATCAAAATATCCACAAAGACACTTCAATCATTCAATAACCCCTAGCACAAAGACTCAATGAAGCACTCTTTCTTATTCCACCATCTTTATCATCTTATTCACAACGTATAATAATTTAATATGCGACGAATATTTTTTAATTCTTCTCCTTTTTCTCTCGAATTTTAATTAATTAAATTGGAAAAAAATGCCTTAAGAGAAATGTCGTTTAATGAGCGAAATGTATGCGCAAAAAAGTGAATGAGAGAATCTTACAACATAATTAATGCAATAATTATTTACTTCTTTAACATTACGTTCTATATACTTTGTTGCTTTATATTTTAATTATTTTTTATGACTTTTTTTATTTTTCATTTTCAACCTTTTCACTTTTTTTTTTTCTTTTTCATCTAAAATATAATTTTAAGTTTAATGAAATAAAAAGGGGTCGTCTTTAAAGCATCAATGGGACATGGGACTGCAAAATTTGAACATGTCAATTAAATATTTTTTTTTGTGTAATAAAAAATTGTGATGGGAACTTTTTGTGAGTAAATATTGGAACAGAGACTGTCCTGAGGGATTAATATTTTAATTAAAAAATATTCTTCTGGATTGTTAAAATTTGACATTTTTGGAAGTCATGTAACTGTTCAGTAAATTTTGATTGTTGACATTAATTTAATAGCTTTAAATTTTTAGCGCATTTTTGGAAACTTGTTTTCAAAAAGGAAGCTCAATCATACACTTTTTCGGCTGGCTGCAAATTTTCGAAAAACTATCTTTTAATCTAGACGTCGTAGAGAGCTCCGGTTTGTTTTATTAGCTTCGTTTCATCGAGTTATTTGCGGCAAATGTATTTAAAAGTCCCAAATTTGTGTTTAAACACCTTAATTAATTAATTTTTAATTTCACAAAGAAAAATAATCAACACATGACTGCAACTTCACGTCATAGAAATTTCAAATATTTTTTAACCGCTGACATTTGAAAATTTTTTGACCGTTATTTTTTACGAAAAGTTTTTTGTTCAGTTTTGCAAGTTATTAGTTTGTGCATAATGAAAACACACTTGTGCATGAACAATGAATGTGAGGAAATTGAAACTGAAGGGTTTTTGATTGTTGTTGTAACATTTTTGTAAAATTATCGTTATTTTTATGTAGAATTTTGCAAGATCTATCCTGAAAGTTGATATACTTTCAATTCGTAGCTCGATTACTGATCGCCGCGCCAAAAATGCGCTGAAGTCCCTCGATATGAAACACGAGGACTTTTGTAATTTTTTTGTAAATTTTTCACAATTATTTCATGAGATTTGATGCCATAGAAAACCTCAAGATCTCCCAACAGACAACCCATCATTCAATCCCACGAATGCTCCAAAGATTACCAACGAAAATAAAAAAGTTTAATTTCATTATTTTTTCTCTTCTTTTTGTTAATGAACCTTAAGAAGAAAAAAAAGCAATTAAATCTCATAAAATGCTTGCAATTCACACTTTCATCATCAAAACGACGAGCTAATCTCCTCATTTTGTGAACATTTTACTGTGAATCGAAATCATCATGAAAATTCAATTTTCATCCAACCTTCCTTCTTCTTCTATTCTCTGAAGCTTTTTTTTTTGTTTAAACGCTTTTAGAATAATTCTACAAATTTCTCTTTTTATATTTTACACAGTTTTTTGTCTTCAATAATAACTTTTTTATTTTTTTTTTCATTTAAAAAATTATTTTTACTTTTTTTCACTTTAAGTCGTTTACTGCGGAAAAATTAATTAACATTTTTCGATTTTTTTTTTATATGTCATTATTATCGTTACTCTACAAGATAATGGAGAGTGAGAGCTTTTCTTTTTTTTTTGTGTGTATGGAATGTGATTGAAGTTTCTTTTGATATTTATTTGCAATAATTATAGAATCTAGTTTAATTTACTATTTACAAGTCGTGTTTTATTTGGTTAAAGATTTTTTTCTTTTTATACAAAGATGAAGAGGGTGTTGTGGTGATTACTAGTGGGATCAGAATAAAATAAAATTTTCATATTATATTTTATATTTATTTTCAATTAGTTAACTGAGCATCGCGGTACAAAGCTTAATTTATTTTCTAAATAAAACTTAAGTGAAGATTTTGCTAAAACTTCCATACGTCAAATTTAATAAAAGTCTGGTTAAGTCTAGTCAAGTTCGTAAAGATCATGTAATGATCCACAGGTTCAAATCCTAAAATTTCCAATTATAATTTATGTCGTCCGCATATTCTAATGATTCTTTTTTGCAGAAGTTTAAATGTAAATTCTTCTTAAAATTTGATAAAACAGCAATCACCACAACATCCCATACTACAAGTTTTCAGACAATTTAATTTCCTTTTTGTCCTAAATAAATTTTAATTTAGATTACTTTTTTATTTCTTGCGGAAAAACAATCTACAAAAGTTTATCAGTTCTATTTTTTTTATCGTACAATATAAATTATTTGACTCTAATATTTTTTTTTTTACTAAATTAAAAAATAATTCTACTATTGCAGCTACTGGATCATACAAAAAAATTCTTAACAAAATGTTTTTTTTTATCGACTGTAAAAAATTAAAAAAATTAAAAAATTTTCATTTTGTCATTTTTTTTGTTTAAATTTTGCACCTTATGCTTCGTTTCAATGATATGAGAATTCTGTACAATTTTTTAATTCATTAATTCTTTTTTACTTCTCTTAAAAAGGATTCATTACTTCAATTTTTTTGAGTATATTTCAGGTGTGACTCTTCACTTATCAAATATTTTCATTAATTTATTCAATGTGGAGCTATCTAGCGTGTTTTCCCGTATTTCTAAAAAAAATTGTTTTAATTTTAATTCCTTGGTCTTTACCGACATTAAGTCTATATGCTAAATTTACTCTTCACATTTTTTTCCTTACTGAAAGAATTTTTTTTGTCTTCTTCTTTCAACTTTATATTTTTTTCAGGCAAAAGGCAGAAAATTTTCTTCTTATTCTCTTAAATGCGAAAACTTTTTTTTTTTGTGTTTGCTTCCTTAATTTACTTTTCATTATTACTTTATGGCGATGTCTACTTTTCCATATTTATCTTCATTTTCATAACTTTATTTATACAAAATAAGAAAAAAATCGCGATTTTTATGGAAAAGTTTTTTTTATTTAATTATATTCATGCTAAACTTATGAACACATATCCTGGATTTTTTTATTATTTATCTTAATGATTTTTTTTTTCGTCGAGAATTTTCATGAAGAGATGGAAAATTTGGCTCCTCCGTGCAACAAAACTTCATGATTCTATTTTTATTAATTTTATTTCTTTACAGCACATCCAAGTCTATAAAGTCAGAAAAATTATTCATATTTGCTCAAAAGCTATTAAACTCGAAGTTAATGGAGCCTATCAAGAGGTAAGAATAAGAATTCACAACATTATTCCACATAATTAATGACTGTTGTCTCTAGTTTGACACAAATGTGCCTGTTCATAATTATGTACGTTCTGTGCTTCATGTTGTGTTTTTTTTTTGTTGCTTGGTACATATTCGCAATTATTTTCTGAGAAAATTGTATTGAAAGGCTTAGATTTTTCACGTTGATAATTATTAGAAGCAGTGATGTAATCAGAAGATTTTGTGAGAATGTTGTCAGAAATTTTTTCTAAGAAGGTCCATTTTTTTGGCAGAAAAATTTTTAGAATGAGTTCAAATGGTTTTTGTTTCGAAGAACCTTAGAAAAATTTTAGCCAAAAAGGAAATTTTTACTCAAAGGGGTCCGAATACCTTTGGGACCCTCTGAGCTTTTGAATTAAATTTATAAATGGAAAATATTAAACACCCCTGCTCACGCTTCTGGATAAAACTTATTTTACTGCTAATTAAACAAGTTTTTGCAGAACAAGACAAATCTTTTCTTTGTAGCCTTAAAGCTGTCTTGTTAGATTTCTGTTAAAAAATAGTATGTATGCCTGAATGGTACAAGAACTTCTTTTAATAATACTAACGATTTTTTTTTTGGGTTATAAACTTTTAAAGTTCATATTTTGAGTCATTCAAGAAAATTTTTAACCAATTTTTTTAAAAAATTTTCTTTCACCTCTTACTGAACATCCATTAACTTTGAGCATTAAATAGCAAGTAATAAAAACAAAAATTTTAAATGCAGATTGTCTCGCTTGAATACTAATTCTCAATCTTTCCATTAACTCTTCTCGTCCACATTTAAATTGCACATTTTTATTCAAATGGAAATTTAAAATTCAACAAAGACACGATGACGAGCCCCTTTTCGAAATTCGGTCTTTATTAAAAATTCTAATGTGCTTGACACTCACTTCATTTTAAGGAATTTCTTTGTCTAAATTTGATGAAAAAAATCACTAAAGTCAAAGTTACTGAATTAAAATGGCACTTAACTTATAATTTTTTTGCAGTTCTTTCCAGAAATCTCATTTAAACTTTGTCAATGTGAAAAAATTTCTCTCACAGCTTTAAAATCGTAATCTTCACAGTTATTAAATTATATTTAAATTAATTTTTGATGAAATTATCGCTTTTGGTATAATTGAATTAGTTCCTAGTGGGTTGATGAACTTTAATTTACAGTTCATCGTAGATGGAGTGGTTTGTTGTCATGGAAATGGTTATTAAAGTTATGGATTGATTGGATATTTATGAAAAGGAATTTTGAAGACTTTTTTCTAAAAATGAATTTAAATTTTTTTTAAGGTTAGGTCAAATTTTTAAAAATTTATGAAATTGATAAAAATTATTGAAAAGTTCTAAAAAAAATTTCTTTGAGAAATTTACCAGGGTGTGGAACTGATCAAATTGATAAAAAATGATCATAAAATGATCAAAAAAGATCAAAAATGATCAAAAATCAATTTGATCAGTTCCACACCCTTGGAAATTTTAGCATTTATTAAAAATTCCTCGAATGAAATGAGTGCGCTTAATGAACTCATTAAATTGCAGTTCCTATACATTCTCCTCTCACTTAATGAAGTTTTAATCTTTTTGTTCTTGAAACACTCAATTACTTCTTATCGTAATTATATTCCGAAAGTACTTTTCTTTTACAAAAAGAGGAATAAGAAGGATGAGTGAAAAATGAGATAAAAATGAAATAAGGCTGAAAACTTCTTCCTATTTACATTGTGCTGAAGAATCCTTAATTTTTTCTCTACATTTAATATCCTTGAGGGCATCAATAGGGCAATTAAAATTAAGAATAATTCACTTCCACATTCCATAATCGTAATTAACAATTATTGCTTTCGAAAAAAAATTGTCTTTAAATCCCCAACTAATGCTTCATAACCTATAAATTTTATCTTTATGCTATTCCAGATAAGGAGATTCGTACTGTAAATCTGAATATAATAAATATATGAAATCCTATCAGATTAAGCAGTTCTGAATCTCCGTTTCTAGATTCTCTCGTTTTAGGGGTTGTTCATAAATGACGTCTTACTTACTTGATGGAACACTTGAACTATTGTTTTCTACATTTCAATCAGTTCTAAACATCATTTATGAACAACCCCACTTTTATTCCTCCTTTTAAATTTATTTCGATTGGCTTTGTTATGACTTTAGGGCTTATAAATTTTTAGTTCTCACTTCTTTCTTTCTTTATTTGCCTATATTAATTTTTTTAAAAAATTTTACATTCTGTTCAATGTTCTTGCTAAATGACAGAAAAAATTGAAATATCCAAAATTTTCCATCGTTCGTAGTTCCCTTGATTCAATTTTATTTAATTTTTAAAAAGTATATTTTTTTTTTACTAGCAGAAAACTTTCAGAAACTTTTTGCTTTTCTCGTCGATTTGACTTGCTTTTTATGCGTTCGTTCACGATTTTTTTTTTGTCTTATTTTTTTTTAATTTTTCGTTTTTTTTTGTTTTATTTTTTTTTTTATGGAATTTTTTTTAAATTAAAATTTTTTGACTAATGATTTTTTAATGTCAAATTTTTTTTATATAAATGCTTTATAATGGAATGAATGAACAAATATTTTATGAAGATGATAACAAATTTTATAAATTTTTAAAAGGATCAAATTTTTATTATTCCTGTTTATTTTAAGCGCAAATTAAGTTTTAAGTTCATTATTAAATTTTTCATAAAGTTTTGCAAACCAAATCTCAATAATATCCAATAACAATGAAAGTATGAATCCTTCACATCATGAAATTAAAGCAACATTTCCCATAGAAACTTGATAATATTTATCAAGTCTCACATCATGAGAATGAGGAAATAAAATGCTTGAAGCTTTAAAAATATTAAATTACTTATAATTCTCTTTCATATTCTCTTTTTTGAGGAAACTTCTTTCATTGGGGTTGGAAATGAGTTTTTGATGAGTATCAAAATAATTTTTGGATGCTTCAATTTTTTTCTTATCGAATAATTTTACTTTGTGTGCTGTTCTTAGAACAATTTTTGTACAGCACATGATAAATATCCAATTACTAAGAGATGAGCATTTGATAAGATAAGAATTTTCAAACTAATGATTAATTTTTGTTCAAATAATGATAAAATTTAATTTTTCAAACTCATTCATCCACCAAATTATTCTATTTAAGAATGAAAAACTTGGTAGATTAAAACATAATCATGGAACCATTAGTCATCATGTCAAGACTTAGTTTTATCGTAACCATACACAATAAGTGACAGTTTTATAAGTAGTCAGTTGAAGCAATTTTCTAAATGTCAAAAACATTTCCTTAGAATCTTAGATAAAAGCTTTGCAGCACAACTGAGTTTGAGATTTTTAAATTCTTGTGACAAACTCTAATTTTATGATAAATTGAAGTTCATAACACATAAAATGATGTAGGATTCGAACTTTTGTTCTTATTGAAAACTTCCAAATGCTCACCTCTAGCATGTTCCTCATCAACCAACCAAGACATATGTTACAAGCAATAAAAGTACCATAACAAAAAGCTCATTAAATGTATGTGGAAACAATTGTTATTAGAATCAAGCATGGGAAAAGAAATCATGACAATAAATTAACAGCAACAATAACTGATACGATGAAAATGTTCATCTCCGCAAATCTCAAGATGATGATGATGATGATGACTTAATAAGATATATGAAGGAAGGAAAAAAAAAATTCTCGAATGATGCTTCCTTCTTCTTCAATAATTTGCTTCCATATATTTTTTTTTATTTCATCTCAATTGCTTCCTCCCGTCCTCATATCTTTCACTGATTTTTTTTTTCATTTCATTTGAAAAGTTTTGAGATTAATTTGATGATCAACAAATTGATTTTATGATAAAACCAATAACAACCATTTTCAAACGGCTACGAAACGATGATGTGTGGAGCGGACATTAGGACTGCAATCGTGGCGACTATTGTGAAGAATGTAAAAATAATAAGGCACAGTCTATCAACGACCATAGCAGCATATTTCCAATCTTTCGCCACTCCTGATTCATCGTCCTCTTTTCGTATCTAAATTTTTTTTTTTGGTATGGATTATGAGGATGGAAAAAGTAAAAAAAGAAAGATTGATGAACAAAAAATATGTCAAAAATTGTCGAGTCAACAAGAAGAAAATGTGTGTCTTTATTGGCAATATGAACTGCTGCCAATGATAATCATTGAAATGAAGATAAAAGTGACTTATAGGCACATAGTATCTGAAGTAGTTCAACGACCAAAAGCTCTCTGGTTGTAAATTTTGCTTCCTTGGCTATTTGCCCGAAGGATTGAGTATGCTGTTTTTTCCCTTTATATCTTAGCTAAACTTTTCCTTATTCCTATTCCTTTCTTATCCATTTCATTTTATTATTGTGCCTGATTTATTTTTATTTTTATGAAATTGATAAAACTTTTCGTTTAAGACATTGGCACTGAGGGTAAAATATGCTATATATCTGTCATAAAGTGTTGAGATTGCTATAAAGATAGGCTGTAGTTTTGCTTTGGATTATATAGTAGCTATAGCTTTGGCATCAAATTTATTTCTAAAGTTTCAAAAAATCTCTAATTTCTAGTTTGAATACACTTAACCTTAAAATCCAAAATAATCTCATTATTTTCAAAAATGACAGCATACAATCAAGTCCAATTCCCCTCAGTGTCTATAAAAGATCATCTCAAATACCAGAAGATAAACTCAAATAATGAGCACAGATAATACAATCATAGATGATCATAAAAAATTTCACAGCATATCGTAAACTGCTACTGCTGATAACCATCTCATCCCATCAATAAAATTAAAGTCAACAAAATAACAAAAAAAAAACATGCTGTACTCACTTGATCCGTAATAAATCGTATCTCTTTTAATATCAATGCCAATTCATAATCAGCTGACGAAGTAAAACTGCATGCGTGCGGTGCAATTGCATCAGGCATTCGTCCGCCCCCAATTGTTCCAATGCTACAATTGTCATCATGTCTGGAAGAAGGAGGAAGAGGAAGAACCAAAACGTTTAAAGATTGACTTAGTTTGTCTGCTGTTTCGCAGGGCAGGACGACATCCAATTATTATATACAGAGTTTACAAAATTTTTTTTAGTAATTATTTCAAATGAAGAACAAGAAGAAGTTGAACCGAAGAAGGAGAAGGTTGACAACATATAGAGACATATTTTTTTTCAATATTTTTTTTAACACACATAAACACACCAAAAAGAGAAAAAAAGAAGAAAAGAAAAAGAAAAAAAGAAAAAAACACTTCATTACCTATAAACAGTTCTAAAATAAGGTGGATTGTGTGGCAGTGTACCTCCTGGAGTTAACGGTCTACAATTATGCCGAAAATCATCGTCGATGTCTAATACATTAGCTAAAAGTGACTTTGAGGATCTGTGGATGAAGTTTGTTAATAGAAATAATTTTTTTTGTAAGGTTATGGATTAAATTTTTAAATATTATGGATTCATTATAATTCTTTAATTTCTCGAGCAGCAGATGACTTTGAAGTGGAATTTTTGGTGGTTTCAAAACTTTCATAAATATTAAACAATTTTTCAGAAGTTGGTTTCTTGAGGTATGCTTCGAGAAACTCACCCCAGATCAATAAATTTCAAAATTTTTGGTCTAAAAAGATCATTTAAAAATGACCCTGAGTCAAAGCTTACAAATAGTTTTTTAAGGAACCAACACAAAATTTCCAACCTCAAAATCACATATTTCTCGAGTCCACTACACGACACCAAAAAATCATTTACCGTTCTCTAAGTTCAACATCCTGAATATTTGTTGCTTTACGTTCAGACGCATCCGACGTCGGTGTCGGTGGATATTCCATTACAACTCGTTCAGGTCGATGCATTCGTAGAATACAAGGCAACCAGTACAGAAAAACTATTTTCACCTGCACAATTTTCATTTTCAATTTTAAAAATTATTTTAGGGATGTGTATTTTGTGTTTTTTTGTGGAATTTGGGATTCAACGTGTGTCATTTTTTGGGGATGGTTTATTAAGTTTGTATGCAAAATATTTTGCAATTTTTAAATTTTTTTAATTTGATTGGGAAAAGAAAATTTCGAAAGAAAAAATTTCATCAGAAATTTTAGATTACATCCAATAATATTTTTTTTTTTTAATAATTTTTATTTATGGATACAGAAAAGTCAATCAATTTATTGATTACTTAATCAAAATATTCAACAGATTAGTTATTGAAAAATTGCAAAGATAGACAGATTGTTATCGGATAAACACCAATAAGCCTCTCATAGAATAGATAGTAGAGTCAACAAGATAGAAATATGACAATAAAATTTATCATACGTGCGTAAATATTAGTGGATTCATAAAGAGAATTTATTGTATAATCAGCATATTAACAAAGTCATGAAAGTAAAAAATTATTTTTATGACACTAATGACATTATCGTTATGATTCTGTAGAGGAATTGACAATATTTTATGATTAGCAGAAGAAAATGTTAGAACTTCCTAAAGTTTCAATCTTTAAATCCAAAAATCATCACCATCATACTACTCATCAATGGCTGTAAAATGTAATATACAAAATAAGTGTAATGTGACCAAATAGATGTCAGCTATAACCCTCTCTGGAATACTAAACGTGTACTTTCAAACAATATGAAATTTTCATAATTTTTAGTTCCACATCCTCTCATGTTGTCAGTTATTTCGACATAACTATCTTCATAATACGCAAATATATGGTCATATAAGAAATAATATAACAATTTTCATTTTTTCACGTCCTGTACATAATCTGCTACCACAGCATCATAAAAGTATCATGTCTTTTAGTTTACTAGACTTTTTTCGGGCAATAAACGATGTTCATATTATTTCATATTCATATGAGAATATTCCCTAAAATTGAATATTTATGTTTGGTGTTTTATGTTGTGTGTTATGTGTAAACACAACACTTTAAATAGGAAGGCAGTCTAAGCGATGGGGGGAAAGAGGAAGTTTTCAAATTTTCGAATTTAATAGGCAACTATCTTTCCAGATTTCTTTTTTTTTTTAATTTTTAAAGGTAGATAGGAAAATTTTTTTAATATTTTTTCAAAATATCAACTCTGACTAGAAATTGCCAAAAAAGTTTAAAATGACTTCCCATTTCCTTTAATAATTCCCACAAGAAACATTTAACTAAGAGAAAAAATATTTCGAAAATTTCCATAAAAATTCATTTATTTAAATAAAACTTGCTCAAAATGTTCACAGAAGTGCGAATATGAAGGGTGAAAGTTCAAGTTTTGGCAAATATTTAAGGGACAGAATTATGAGGCTTTTGAGTATAATCATAGCTATCCTTCCATTAATCATTGCCTCTCTTTTGGGTATAATATCGAATTTTTTAAATTGTTATAGAAGAATTAGCAACAAATGCTAGCAGTAGAATAGATTGAAAATAGTTTAGTCCTTAAATTGAAAAATTATTCTAATTCTGACGATATTTTGATGGTGAAATTTTTATTGATTTTTAAGTTTTGCAAATTCTGAAGTATAAGTTTCGATGAATTTTGCATCTAGTGCTGAATAAGTTTTTAGTTAGTGCCATAAAATGAAAACTTTCAAAGCATAATCCTTTCTAAATAAAAGAGAGTAAGAAACACAGAAATATCCAATAAAAATTATTTTTTATGCTGTCAAAAATTTTACTAGAGCTTTCTTCTTTTGCTTCTATAAATTCTCTCTTCCGATCTCTTCTTTGTCTTTTGATTTTCTACATCATTGAATTTTTCTAGCATAAAATATAAAGCATGAAAAGCACTTGATTCAAAATCATTCATTCTCTATTATGATTGACTTTTTAGCGCATTTTTTGATTCTCTAGTTGAATGGGATGGTTTTGTTACTAAATTGACTTGGGGACTTTATAATTTAATATAAATTTCTAATAATTTAAAGGTTCGATTCCTATAAAAGCTTTTCTGAACTCCTTGAATTAAAGTTATTTGAAGGATCAACTTAGTAAGTCAAAAACTAAAAATGCGCTTTATGTCCACTTTGAAAAAGTTTTATTACTTGCAAATTTCTTTTGCAGCAACTCAAAAGTTTTTCCTTTCAATCGTCGATTTCGTCGCTTTTTATGTTTTATTCTTTTTCTCTCTTTTACAATTGAAAAGAAGCAAAATCAACATAGATGAAGAGAAAGTAGCTATAAAAATTAATGACTCTACATTAGATTGGATTGAATGGATCAAAACAGCATGAACATAGTAGTATTATTGAGAGCACAAGTATCATGAAGACGATAATGTTATGAGAAATAAATTTTTGATTATTTAAAATTGTTGAAAGAGCTTTATTTCCCTTTTCATTGTTCTGTGAATAAGAAGCTTATGAAAATTGAAGGAATAAGGGAAGGAGATGGAGATGAAGATCAAATGACTGTGAAATCAACTTTGTATCATTGAATCAATATGCTGCATTTTCTGTCTCTTCGAAGTTGTTTACTTTTCTTTTTTTTTGTCTTCAGCATGCTGAATTAGTCATGACTTGATGGAAATTTCATGGATGAAGACATTGCTAGATTGTTTTCAACTGTAATGGAAGAGACTTTTTTCTGATTCTAAGAACATGAATTATTGAGGATTCTTACATTATTTTCTAGTTACTGGTTAAAGCTATCATATTGCAGTTGAAAAATTTCAACCAAGTTGTCAAAAATAATTTTATTTGATAAATCAAAAGTTCAAATCCTATCAAGTGCTCTTAGATCATTCCTATATTCAAATGAATAGGTTTCAAAAAACATGAATACCTAAATTCACTTCATTTAATGCTCTAGAGATAACTACATCACTCCTTCATTCACATTTATCGCTCAGTCGGGTTAATTTTCACACATTTTTCATTCATTTTTATGCGACGCGCACGAATAATTGTGCATGAATATAAGGAAAGCGATGTATTATTCGCATGAGAAAAATAAATTTTTATGTATTTTCATCTTTATGCGGTTTCTGTATGCAACATATTGTTCAGCAAAAAAAGAAAGAGAGAGATGAGAAGATATATGCATTAATAAAGAATACGAGAAGAGGATTTTCCGCTTTTATAGCATGTAAATAAAAATATTCATGAATAATGTGACAGGTTGAAAAGTCACGAGAATTGTGCCAAGCAAGTGATGCAAAAATAATTGGATTTCCTTCCAAGAAATTGATTATGTTCACGCGCTTATGACTGAATTAAAGATTATATCATTTAAATAATTTTCAGATTTAAAACTAAAATCTTTTTATAATGTTGCCGAAATGTCCATAAAATAAATTTGAATATCAATTTAAATAGTTTATTTTCACTTAAAACTTTCAGTAACATTTTGCAGCATCATCAATTCTCTTCTCCCTTTCTATTTTAATATAAAAATGAGATTTCATACTGGGAGTCATTCGTAAGTGGCATCAGAATTTTCATGCATACAACAGCAGACTCCCCATTCAAACTTATAAACGTTACCATCACTACCGTTATCCCGAATAATTTTTTCATATCTGCGGTTTGAAGAGAGCAGGATGTGAATTGCCATTAAAGTATGAAAATTTCATTCAATTTAATAATAAAAAAGTTCATATCAACTGGTGACTCGACTCGACTCGACTCGACTCCCATTTTATTATTTCATAGAATTTCATTTTCCATTTCATATTATGAAGGTAATATAAATGGAATAAACGATGATGATGGTGATGCGGACGATTGCTGTTATTAACAAAATTGAATGTATTTTGATATCTTGAGAGCTTCTACTACTGCATTTAAGTGGAAATACGAGTAGAAAGTCCCTCAGAATGACAATAATTTAATATTTAATGAAAGTGTAAAGAAGATGAGGAAATGAGCAAGACATACATACGCACAGTTGGAGAGATGAAAGAAGCTTTAGTAATACAATTTAATGTACAGAATGGTCACAGCATGACTTGCACAATTATAAGTTTGCTTGAAAGGAAGAATATTTATCATAGGACAAAGGTGGAAGCAGGAAAGAAGATTATAGATGGAAGGTAACAGCCAACCAACATTAAGTGGATTAATGAACTTCCTTGATTTGATAGAATATTAAAAATGGAAACCGGATGACTGCGTTTATTAGTTTTTTACGTCTAGTCATGTCTAGGGTAGTCATAGAAATTTTTTGCTGTACTTTAGGGATCAAGAGAAAGAAAGACTTTGGTAAGGTTTTAAAATTTAATTTGATATTAAGTTTAAAAGTAGTTTAAGGATAGTAGAAAGATTTAAAGCAACAAAAGTGCTCGTAATAAAGGAAATTTGTGTTTTAAAGTTTAAAAATCTACAGAATAGACTTTTAAAAATATTTTGAATGACTTAAAACTGTTGATTACAATTTTAAATCAATTCTCCAATTAAGTATGGAATTAATAAATTTATAGTGTTGAAAAAGAAAATCTCAATAAGATATTTGAATCTGGTGACATTTGACACACTCACTAACGTCCCAAAATAAAATGTCACCAGTATCAAATATCTTGTATCCAATGAACACACTATAAAAACGCCAACTACAGTTTCAGTGTTATCAGGACTTACCCAATCAGACATTTCATGTGTATCGGCGTTTCTATGATGGTAATTTAAGATTAAAATTGTTGAGACGACTGACGAGGCAACCATGAACATTATGCAATTGAAATATGTACCTATATAACAATAAAATAATTAATTTTTGATGATTTTTTATTTCGACTATTGTCAATTTTTTTGGTCTTTTGTGAGGCCCACAACAGGCATAATTATTAATGTTGTTTATGCTCTATTTGCACAAAAAAACTTTCATTCGACTACTTGATATCTTGCATAAATTTAATCGACATATATAGACACGTACAGCTAAGTATTTTATATAGTTTTTTTTTTTATAAAATTTTAGTTTTTTTGTTAATAAGCATTTTTAAATAGTTTTTTGGAATTTATATTTTTTAAATTTTTGGTCGCAATGCGGATCTAACCAACATTGCAGCCAAAAAAATTTTTTTTGTAAGTTTTTGTTTTTTTAAAGAAATTTTTTTAAAATTTATATTTTTTGTTTTGTAATATTTATAAAATATGCATGAAGGTTGAAGGATTTTTTTTATGAGAGAGCATGTAATTTCTTATATTGTATGAAATGAGCAGCCAGCAGTGGAAATGTGAAAATGTTCCTATGGTAAATGTAAATTATTTATTTATGACCATCGACCCTTAACAAGCTGCTTGTTTTTAGAAACAACACATTTTTTATATGTGGATATTTTTGGGTGTAGCGTATGGAATAAAGCATCTCAGTTCCCTATTGTTTCTAGCTTTTCTTCTTCTTATTTATGCTGTGTGTAAATAAATGAGGCTCCTTTCATCGGATTATTTTTAGTTTTAATGATCATTCTGGGCTATATAGCCTGTGTGTAAATTTTGTTTTCTTAATTACAAGCCTACCGAGAATTCAGGTGCTGATACTTTCTATGAATATCATGCAATACATATATATTTAGAACCTTTGCAAATAAGATTTATGCGAAGCATTTAAAACCTTAAAAGTAATGCTGCTTTCTCTAAAAAAAATTTATGAATTTTTTTACGTCTAATGACATGCTTGGTATGAACCAGTATGAATATTCTTTTATATTTTAATTTTCATGAGTTTAATGTTTCTTTTTTTATTTAAAAAGCATATGTGTTTTTCTGTAGAAAGGGGGGTTTAATATATATTTTTAGTTTTTTGGAGATTTAGGTTTGAATTTGTTCCAAAATTGATTTTACAGTGAAATTAAATGAACGTGTAAGAGGCCGTTCACTTATGACGTCCATTTAAAACTTGGATTTTTAAATCCTCATCTATCACAAAATCTCCATTCAAAAAAAAAATTCTATTGTTTAAAACTGTCACACAGCCTCGGACACCCCTTCCCCCTAAAATTTGGATGTAATAAGTGATCGACCCCTAAGTGGTCCAATGGTAAAAATCTTTGAATATTATTTGACTAGAATAGGTGGTTCCTATTTTATTTAAATGAATATAACTGATGTATACATTCATTACGTCCAAGTTCATGTATATAAAATGGAAACAATAGAAAAGTTTAAAAAAATTCCAAAAATGTTCTCTAACATTTAATTTGACTATGAATATCTTTAACAGGTCTTTACCAGATCTTTACCAGATCTTTACCAAGTTCTGGTATGACTCAAAGTTTTCTTTAAATATTTTAAAGCTGCAAAAACTCATTTTACCTACAATTAATTTCCATCACTACCATACATACATAGCTCCACTAGCCCCAAAACTGACCTATCTACAGAGACCTTTACAGAGTTTAAATATAGTATTTCAATACTTAAACACTGTAATATCATCCCAAAGCTATCATGTTCACAACAATACGACAATATACTGTAAATTGACACTGCAGCTTGATCAAAAAACACTTTTCAACAATTCATTTTTTATCCTATATCCTTTATCTAATTCCCCCCTTCCAATATGAACAAGAACAAAAAAAAAATGAGCTGTCATGATAATGGTGACAAAATATTTTTTTTTACAAAAATTTCTTCATGTATTATTTATGATGAGCGAGATAAATATAGAGAATTATGACAATGACATGACATATGTTACTGTTGCTTGATCGATGTTATGTCAGATGGTCTCATTAAATATTAAACACAGTTCTACTATAATGCTTATTTTTTGCTCATATATATATATATAGTTTAACAGCAATAAAAATTATGGCAACTAGAGAAAAAAAAAATCCTTCAACTGCATATCTCTTTCATGCTGGAAATGATAAAAATAAAAGAATTTGCCACAAATGGAACAACTAATAAAAAGTTTCACTAAAATTTCACACAGAACATAAAAAATACTTTTTTTAATTTCTTCTAAAGTTCATATTTTGATTATATATAATATATAGAATATTTATAGCAGGCTTGATTCAAACAAATGATGCTGGTGATACGAGCGGTGTGGATTTTAATTTTAAAAAATTTTATTATTTTTTTTATTGTTTTTATTTGTTGTTAATGTGAAGCGTTTGGAATGTGGACTCATGTTTTCTTTGAATCATGGCTTATCTATGGTCTCAGCATAAAGATTTAAAATATTAACAAAATTTGTAATCATTTTAAAAATTTTAATAAAAACAATTGTCGACACACTAAAGTGTCGAAAAATGCAGTTTAAAATTCACTGATCTAAGCGATTATCGAAATTAATTTTGTCGAATCCATAATCATTTGAAAATATTATTGAGGGATAGTAAATTTACATTATCCAAAATTTTAGCACCTGATAATCAATTTTAAACAATCATAAATAGAGGAGCAGATTTTTTTTGAAAAGGTTAACATTTTGAATATTTAGATATTTTTAGTTTTCAAACGAATTCAGAAAAACTTAAACTAAAAATTTTCATTTAAAAATTATAAATTAAAATTGTTTATTAATAACGCTAGTATTTTTGCAAACCTACGATATTGATGCAAATTATATTCAAACCATCATTATTGAATTTTTAAACCTTTTATGAAAAAAAAATTAAAGCATTAATTACAGCTTCAGTAATTTTCAATCTGTAGCATCGTTGGATTAAGGATGGATAATAATGCACAAATACTGAGGTAGACACAACGCTCATTAATTTATGAACCACATTTCAAAACGCCACAAAAATAAAATATTTTCAATATTTAATAAAAAATTTAAATTTTTTTTAAAAAAAAATATTTTCAGTTTGTCAGGATGAAAGAGTAATAAAAGAACAAAAACTATATATAGATCATGTCCAAAAAACTATTCAACAATTAAAATTAATTATTCATTATTATACAAGAACACATATTCTGCATAATTTTAATTTTTTTGTTAATATTTATTGTTAATTGATTTATTTTTTAATGGCTGAATCAAATTCCGTGGGAATTGCATGAAAAAATAATTAAATGAAATAAAGCTTTTTGCACTCTATTGCACCTAATGCGCATCCAATCAAAAATGCAGATTTTTGCTGTCCAATTTGAATTTGAGAATGAATTATCGACTGTTCGTTGGATAGTCAAAAGTATTTACAAAACTCATTCAGCAAACTCAAATTCGAGCAGCAAAAAATAATTTGTGATAAAAAATTTTGTGTGCGAAAAAACAGGACCGAATAACAATTTTGGATGAAAAGCTGATTTGAAGCTGTCTCGTTGTTTAGTCAATGAGATTTCTCCTGACACAGAAAAGACAGTCATACCAAACCAATTCATCCCATATTGCTTCTCGGTACGAACAAAAACAATTTTTATTTTATTCCCAACGGATGATTCACAAAAAATTGGCAAAATTTTAAACGGAATTTTTTATGTGTTTTTTTTTACATCGAAAGGCTTGGTTTGACGTCTCGAATGTGAAAATTAAGCATAAAATATTCATCATAGGATGTTGCTCCATTTTCCATTTGAGACGTGCATTCGCCTCAACAGTTTTGCTTTTTGTTTGGTTTTTTTTTATTTAAGTTTTAAGAAATAATCTTTAGTATGAGTTTCATTTCCATCTAAATGGTTGCTACATGTGGTCAATAAAACACGTGAAATGGATATTTATATTTGTTGCACTTTAACCATAAAAAAAGATAAAGTTATGTTAGAGATCATAAGATATTGATAAATATATATTTAGATTTATGATATGAGTGTTGCAAATGGTGAAGGTATAAGTGTGTGGATATGTTGTGTATGGGTTACATAAATGCGAGGTTATGTGATCCAAAAAGGGACGAGAATATATTTTACACATGAGGATTTGAGCTTATAAGATTTTTTTGGAGGGATAATTTCAAAATTAGGTCAATTTAATGCGATTTTGAATTTTTATCTAAAAAAATCTTAAATTAGTAAAGTAAATTAGCTCAGTAAATAAAATATATGGATTTTGAAACAAAAATGTCTTCTGACATAAAAATTTTTAAATATTAAATAAGATTTGAACTTGAAAAATTGAAGAACTATTCCATTTATTAGTTTTTCAGATCACTATATAGGAGCGTATCAATAAGAGTTTAAATAATTTTTATCTCGACTAACTTAAATTGAAAAAAGTTGATATAAAATGGAAATCTCAAAGACTCGATGATTTTTTTAACCTATAATCAAATTTACTGAATTTCTCTAATATTAAACTTTAAAGACCCTAAACCTTGCACGAAGTACGCTCCTTACCCAAAATTGTAGAAATATTAAAAATGTTTTGTAAAAAACAATAAAAAAAGGTATTAGTAAGGCTCGCACTGCACATACACACACAGAAAAAAAAAATTTTAAAGCACTTGGAAGCATTCGCACCTATAATTATTAAAATTGTGTTTAAAATATTTTTTTTAGGTTAGGATTAATATTATATGATTTTATATTATTTACAAAAAGGCTATTCTGATTATCAATAGCAAATATATGTTCAGCATCAGCAGCATAATAATTTTTTATCTCTATATTTTTTGAGGTTATTATAAATATATAAACAATCGCTAACACACACAAAACAAATAAATAAATAAAATTAGTAACGACACGAAACTAAATGTTTTTTGTGGCTCACACATACACACACAAAATTTAGCTTGCTGGCTTTTTTTTTGAAATTTCATTTTTAATTTGAAAATGTTACCTAATAATGGAACAGCATCTGATGTTGCCGGCATTGTCTCAGCGACCATATTTAAAAATACAGTTAATGATAGTAAAATTGTTACGCCTAAATATGAAAATGATTAAAATTAAATTAAATTGAAATTTTGAAAATATGCAAGTTGATGTTTTAAATTGTGACTGCATTGGATGTGGAGTTTACCTAATGATAGTTTTTCACCCGAATCAGGTGGTAATGTGAATCCTAATAATGCCATCGAAGCAATCAGTACACATGGGACGATTAAATTAAAAAAATAATACAACGTTCGTCGTCTTATGATTATCGCAAATGTTACGTCCTGGAAGTGAATTAAGGAACATAATTAGTGATTGTGCTATTAAGATCTTAAGTAGGTTAACATAACCTCCAATTAGAATTTTCATAAATTTAATTAAATTACTTACCACGTACGGTTCTGTAGATGTTTCCGCATAAAAATTCATAGAATAGTAAAATGAAAGAGAATAAAATAAGATGAAAGAATTAATAATTTGTCACAAAATGAATGTATTACATAATAAGTAGAACCAAGAAAAAAGAGACAATTATGTAAAAAAAATAAAGCGAAATATTAATTAAGTAAAAAGAAAATTTATGATAATTACCTGGACAACAATTGTAATAGATCTCATTTCTTTTGCCTGGGACACCTTCAGAATAGCAAATAGCATTTTTTTTTTTGCATTAATAAAACAGACCGTTATAATGAGAATAAAAAGCATATGAACCCAGTCAAAAATGATTTATTTAGAACTGCTAAGTAAAAAATTTCTTTAATTTGGTTTAATGGTATTAAAAATTTAAATTTTTTCTGTTGCAAATTTTTGAAAATATCTTGAACTTAAAAATTTAGTTGTTTTTGAATTCAAACTTGGACATCAAAATCAGCTTAACCTTCCTTAACTTCAATATAAAAATTCACAAATCCACCAACATCAAAACGCTCTAAAGGCAAACCAAGTAAAAACTTCCAGAAACCTATTTATCACTCGGAAAATGAGATAAAATAGACACAATGTCGGATTATGAGTAAAGTCCAAAATCAGCAATAGAAAAATAATCCAAAGCTTTTTACTGAATAAAAATGAGAAAAATAATTTTAAATGCGAAATGTGAAAAAGGAAGAAGAAAAAAAATGTTTTTCGTAACAAATATGAAGTAATAAATCATCATTAAAGGGATATAAATATGACCTATCAGCTTTAGAGAATTGTGAGGGTAGTAACATAACATTGAATCCACACAAGAAGCAAATGAGGTCAATGAAAATTTTTTGGGGGTTAAGAGTTTTGGTAATTAATTGAAAGAAATTGTGCTGCTTGATCTTAATTAGAGAGGAACAGAGGAAATATTTTTTTTTTTGTAAAGTTAAAAAGAAATTTTGTAACTTAAGCTTTATATGAGTGAAATTTTATGATATAAAAGAAAAAAGTTGTTTACTATTTTGAGAACGTACTGTGAACTGTAGGAACATAAAGGAAATTTAGGTCAACGAACTTAATTAATGCAAGTTTCTAAATTAGATTTGGATAATAAAAAAAACAGCAAGGCCTAATCCGGAAAACTCTTAATAACTTCTTTATTCTTTAATTTTTGTTTCTTTTATCTCAGCACAGTAATTTTCATTTTTAATAACCCAAAAAGGTATAAACCTACCGGATATAAGCATTTATATTACAAAGAAATACGCATCAAGTAGGGAAAAAGTGAAAACGGTCATATACACAACAAGAGGATTAACAAATCTACTCGGTCGGTGCTGTTTGTTGCCATCCAATGACCCAAATAATTCCAACATAGAAAGCACTGCTATCTCATCATAATCATCATCATCGTATATAAACAATATTCTGCTTTTTTCTGTGCTTTTGTGCCCACCCGCGAGGTATATGAAAATTGCGGAAGTAAAGAAAGCCATTGGAATAAACAAGCAAATGCCGCTGTTTTGTGGCAAAAAAGGAAAATTCCTCATTTCTCATTGCTTTTCAACAGCAACAATGGCTAAGTATGAAAATAAATCTTTTGTAGAAAAATACATTCATACCCTATGGACATTTTTTCTCGCTATAGCTTTTTTATTATATTATTTTGTAAACGCCACTGCACATTGGATTCTAGATTTTTTTTTAAAAAAAAGGGACATAAAATGTTAAAGAATATGAAGAAAGCAGGTAAAAATGCTTTGAATAACTCATTGCTTTTCCATTCTGACTCCTTTTTTTATTTAAATGAAAATAAAAAAATAAAATTTTTACCGACCATTGTGTGCTAAAGTTTTGTTCTTATTCTTCCTTTAATTTTAGAATAGTTATTTAATAGCATAAATTATGATGATGAATGAGTTCAATTTTAGGGTTAAATGGATTTAAGTTCGAATTTCAAACTGAATTGAAACTTTTAAAAATTGATTTAAAATTGAAGATTCTTTAATTTTTAAATGTTTATGTTTTTGATGTAGCGTTCAAGAGCTCAAATTTGCATTTTTAAATGTTAAGGTAGCAATTAAACCTAATCGAGCATAAAAAAATTTAAATCAATTAATAATTCAGATAATGATTTGTCCAACACTTCTCGATAGAGAAATCTTCCGTTAATCAGTACGAATATTTGAATTTGAATTTTTGTGAGTGCGAAAAATTTACACACACATGCAAACAGTTTTGAATTAAAACATAAAAAAATCCTTATTTTCATTCAGTACGAAGTAGAAAAATTAATCATTTTACTTATTCTTAAATTCTCTATCGATTTAAGATATAAAAATGATTAAATTTAAGCAAAATTTGATTTCTCAATTCTGAGAAATTTACCAATACAAATGCACACAAACACAACTATAAATTATAAAATTTCGTTTTGTTTAATTTAATCACATTTATCTTTATTGTTAAAAGCTGTGAATTGCTTAATTTGTCAAAAGAAATCTGTTCTACTCATTAGTTAACTTTAAACTTTGTTTAATTAAGAAATAAGCGAGATTTTTAAAGATTTTATTCCACAATGGTCTGAAATCGAAAAAAGTGTCCAAAATTTATATTTTGTTGTAAACTTTAGAGGTCGCAAAGTTTTGTTTGATTTTCTTTATTTTGAAAGTGTCAATAGCTTTGTCATGTCTTAATCATACATCTCTGAAAATATGAGCTTATGACATTAAGCATAAATATGATTTTTCATTAAAAATTTGAAATTGTTTCTCAAAAAATTTTGTGCACAAGCAAATTTGTATGGAAAAATTTGGAAAAACAAGTGAAATTAAAATGCAAATATCTAAATTTCCGCATATTTCCGCATTGCCAGAGTATGATTAGAAGGTAAATTAATGCTCAATCTTACGATGCATGTGAGTTTCAGAGGCTCATTCAGGCGACAAAATAATGTAATTAGCGTCTAAAGTTTTGTAAATTTTCAAATATTTAATTGCATTTTCCCTAATGATAAAGCATTTGACTAATGTTTTATAAGCTTTAACATATAATTTGAGTATTAATTAAGGTATTGACAGTGATTAGAACATAGAACAAACAAGAGAAAGTGGAAAAATTTATGGAAACTTTTTCATGGTGTTTTTGTAAACAAATTTTTCGTGACTTTGGATAATTATTGACAGAGTTAGACAACGATTGGAAGCTTGATATTCTCACAGAAGATGCGTTAGTTTATGTTTTATAATACTGCATTTAAATGATGAGGTTTAAAAGACATGACTTAAAATAAATTTTGGACACTTTTTTCGATTTCAGACCATTGTGTATTCTTTAAAATTTAACGGTCTCTTTGTACTAAAATAAGGCGTACTAAAAATCCTTATTTCAAATTTTGTACTAAAATAAGGAAAACCGTTACGTATCGAGAAGTGTTGGTGATTTGTATAACGAAAAATTGTAATCGTAACAAAATTTCAAAATATTTATGGCCACCAATTTTTATTTTAAATTTCATATTCATAAAACAAAATTTAAATCTTTTCTCATTATCATAAAAAAATTTCATCAAAATTTAAATTTCATAAAAAAATCCATATTCACCTTCCCTAAAACATCATGATTTAAATTTTAATTTAATATTCTATTAAATTATTTCACCAACAAATTTAAATTTTAAATGATTATTAATTTTTATAATGGTAACAGTAAGCATACAGCTCTCAGTAAATGAAAGGAACTCATGACAATTCGCATATTTTTTACAAATTTCCACTTCAATAATTTTGCACAAAATGTGTTGCCAAGCAATTTGGAATTAATGTACAAACATGGAAAAAGGAGAAAAGAAAATTGCCAACCGCACTTACACACACGCACATAACAATAAAAATAATCATATACAAAAATGATGACATTATACAGCCATTCAATAATAGAGAGGAGGAAGAATATTCAAAAATAAAATTTGAATGATAAATATCATGTTCTAGGAGTCAACAAATAAATTAAAATCTAAACTAAAAAAGTATTACTTTTTAGCTTTATTAAAGTAACCAACACTTCACTCATACACACGTGTGCCAATAAACAGATACACACACAAAAAGGGACTTCTTTGGTCTGAATTTTTGCTTCCTCAAATAAAAGCTCACAAAAAAATTTATTTCTAATCAAAAAAGTTTTCTCAACAAACAATTTCAGTTACATTTTTCTTCATGTCCTTTTGGTTACATATCATGCCGCCCACATCCAACAAAGGAGAAAAAATACATATTGACATAATGATTATTTTCGTTTTTTCTATTGAAATTTTCATATGTGAATGGCAGCAACAGAATTTTTAAGCTTGAAGCAAAAATATTTTTTTTCCTTTCCTTTTGTTCAATTAAAATTGGCAATAAAGTCATTTCATTTCTTATGAGAGACTGAATACGAAGAAATGAATTTTCAATTTCACATAATTTTCATGCTCTAGTTCCCAAGACTATTAAAGCGATTGTTGATGGAAATGAATGAACTTTTTGTTATGCCTTCTTTTTTTTTCAATTTACCCTAACAGACAAAGAGCATGCTCTTGTCTAGAGAGCATGGTCGAGAGAACGGTTTTTTAATCAACTCCCAAGATCCCACTATTGAGCGGGCTCTATAGCGTACTCAAACCAAACTCTTATGAAGCAATACTTGCATGCAAGTTTTTTTTAACGTACTCTTTTTCATACTCTTAAGAGTATGCTCAAGAGAGTACGCAAAAAACATGCTCTATAATGAACTCTTAAGAGCATGCTAAATTTTTGCTTGTTTTATACTTCACAAGCGTTTGCAGAAATTACTATTACAAGAGCTAAAATTTTCTGTATGGGAAATTTAAATTTGTTTTTTGTTGAATTGAATATATCAGTTTCGAAAGGCAATAGGACAGCAAAGAGATGTTAGGTATTTCATTAAAACGCCCTCGGTTTAAGGTTCAAATCTTCAAAATCACATAAACAAGAAAATATAAATATCTTAAGAGCGTGCTCAAGAGTATGCTCTTCTGAGCATGAAATTTTTTTTAATTTTTGTAAAAATAAACTGTGCTCAGTAGAGCTTACTCTAAGCATGCTCTCAAGATTCACTTGCATGAAAAACTTGCAAGTAAAAAAAAGCGAGCTCTCGAGATGTTCTTTCTGAGGTACCGTAGAGGTCCTTTTGATTATATGAAAGAGTACGCTAATTGAGTGAGCTCTTTTAAAAAAAATAAGACTTAGAAAGCATGCTCTGAGCACACTCTTTGTCTGTTAGGGTTAGTTCGTTTTTACATTAAAAATTCGCTGTGATTGATGAATGAGTGAGTGAATGAATGAAAGGATGGAAAAAAAGTCAAGATATACAATTTTTTTAAGAGTCACTAGCTTGAAAAAATTGAATGAATGAATGAATATATTTATTGGCCCATTCGGGTAGTTAAAACTTATATATGTACACATGAATTGTATGTAGTGAGAAAGAGAGAAAAATAAAAAAAAATATATATATAAATGTAAATTAAAACAACACATATTAGAAAAACAAATCAGCTATGCAAAATTAAGTGAATATAAAATTTAAAATTGTTTTGTACGTACTCGCACATTGTGATATAAATTCAAAATAATTCCATTTAATTAATTATCATTTTCTTCATTTTTAACTTTAAACGATTTCTTCAGTTTTAAATTTAACGGTTTACTAAGATTTGAACATTTTTGCTTCATTTAAGTAGAAGATGCAAAAAGTTTGTTTACATTCAGTTGTTTTTCACTCAAAAATATTCGTTTATGCTCTAAAAGGTAAGATTTTAAACGTCTTTTATACAGATTATAATTTCTAATTTCTCTTATTTGCAGTGGTAATTGATTGAAGACAATCGGGCCTAAGCATGAAACATCATTTGCTAGAATTTTTTTGCTGTATCTGCCAAATTTTATTTGCTGAATTCTCCTGCCAGATTCAATGACTTTGAAATCCTCCTGTGTATCCAGAATAAGATGTTTTTTGACCAAAAGGAGCAGATTAAAAAAAGCAATTCCAGCCACAGGTAAGATATTTACTGCAATCCTTTCAAATAATTCTTTTGTCGAAAATCCCATTTCCAGATTATAAGCGATCTTCAAGGATTTGTTTTGGATTCTCTGGAGGCGATTGATGTCAGTTTGTTTTAATCTGCATAACATGAATCCACTATAAAACATATGAGAACCGACAAATGCATGATAGAATTGAATCATTGAGTATTCTGGTAAGTAGTGTCGTATAATTTTCATTGCATTCATGGATTGGGAAATTCTTCCAATTAGTCTATCTGCATGCTGATTCAATTTAAGTCCATTATCAAGAGTAAAGCCAAGATACGTAATTTGATTAACTTTTTCGATGTTATTACTGATCATAATGCTCTCTAATGACTGTGAAGTTTTGAATCCAAATGTCATGTATTTCGACTTATTGAGATTAATTTTTAGTCCATTATCTGTGTAATATTGCATAACTTTTTTAATATCTTCATTAATAATCTCTCCAATATCTGACGATTTATCACAGACAAGGATCATCACAATATCATCTGCAAATTTTACTATTGTTGAGTTTGTGTCTACAAATTTCAAGTCATACAGCATCATATTAAAAAGCAAAGGACCAAGATTACTCCCTTGAGGCACTCCATTTAGAATTAGACAAGCAAGACTAATGGCATCAGAGATTTTCACAAACTGATAACGATTTAGGAGGTAATTAGTGATTATTTGAAGCGCAATGCCACGAATTCCCATTTTTTCTAATTTGAAGAGAAGCAGCGAGTGATCAATACTATCAAAGGCTTTAGAAATATCAAGGAAGACAGTCACCACATGTTGATTTTTATCTAAAGCCTTTGAAATTATGGTTAATAATTTATTCAGAGCATCTTGAGTTCCATGATGTCTTCTATAGCCATACTGTAATTCATCATATTGATGATTACTCAAGATGAAGTTCTCAAGTTGCTCATATATTATCATCTCAATTATCTTATTGATTGCTGGTAGTAAGGATATCGCTCTGTAATTTTCCAAACTAGTTTTATCACCTCCTTTGTGAATGGGTTTAATTGATGCTATTTTTAAGATGTCTGGATAAACGCCATACAAAATCATGTTATTGATTAAAAAAGTCAGGACTGGTGTAAAAATATCAGCATTTTCTTTCCAAATTCTCGCGGGAATATTGTCACTTCCTGTCGCTTTCTTGACTGACATATTATTCAATAGATAGTCAACATCAGTTTCAGTCACTGGATGTAGGACTATACTATTCATGAGAGGTTCCCCAAGAAACGTTTTACGTATCTTGTTTGATTCACAGCAGACCACAGAACTAAATTTAGATTGGAAAGCCTCTGCGATATCTTTGCTATTATAAAGCAATGTTTGACCTGTATCAATAACGAACTTTTCATTCATTTTTTTCCTTCCAGTAATCTCATTAATAACATTCCAAGAAAAAGACCGATTATCGAGGATCAATCTTGAATAATGCTGCTGTGCAGAACTTGTTGTGTGTCGCTTTAAGTCCTCTTCAAGTTGAGCAAGTTTCGATTCCATATAATTGACTGGAAGATTCAAGAGTTTCAACTTTCTAATTTTATCATATAAATTATTAATATGGTTGGTAAGTTTTATGTATTTTCTATCAACATATGGAGGCAATTCACATTCTAATCTGTGTTTTAATTTGTAGGTCTGCTTTGCATCATTCACAATTTGCTGAGTGGAAGTGATTAGTTCACCAAAAGCGTTGACATTATTAGGATTAGTACGACAAATTTTATCGAAGTCAACTGAGCAAAGATCGTTCCTGACTTTTTCATAATTAATCCTTGTGATGCTGTCCATTTTATATTCTTTTTGGTAAGTAAAATAGTCAAACATTAGCATGACAAAATTGTGATCAGATATTTTCAAGTTTTTAGAAGTGAAGACATTAATGTTTTTCTTTTTCTTTTGATTTTTTTTCATTAGGATATGATCAATCAGTGTTCCAGATATGTCTCTTGTTATTCCATCATTGATAATTTCATAGTCTTCCGACAGGAGAAGATCACTGTATTGCTTGCATTGATCATGATTAAGAGCATTAATATTCATATCTCCAGCAATTAAAACGTCACCATGTTCATCGATTGTCTCATCAATTAAATCATAAAAGGCTGCCAAATTACCAGATGGAGGACGATATATTATCAGAATTTTTTGTTTGGCATTTGAAGACAGTATTTCAACTAAAATGGATTCGACATGATTGTTGGAAGATTTACTAATCACATTGAATATCAAGCCTTTTCGGATATAAATAGTGATACCACCGCCAGAAGATAAGTTCCTTGATAGCATAACTGAGTGATAATTTTTTAGTTCATACAATTTGAAGTTATCAAGCTCACTAGTCCAAGACTCAGTTATTGCTATAAAGTCGATTATTTTATGTTTGTTATTCACCAGTTCAGCTAGATTGTATTTCAATTTAGTGAATTTGTTCAGGGACTTCATTGATCTTACGTTCCAAAGAAGCATAGAAAATTTGGATAGATTTTCTTTTTTAATTAGTTCCATTTTTATTTCATTGAGTCCATAATTGTAAAAATTTTTAATCAAATTTAGACTAAAGCCATTTTCTATGTCTTGCTGAGCTGGTGAATCCTCACATCAGTAATGCTCTGGTGTGCTGGATGTTAATCTTTTTGGTTCATTTGTTTCTTCTGTATCATCAAAATCCCTTCCTCTTTTATTTTTCATTTCAGATTTATTATTCATTGAGGACTTATTTTTATTCTTCCAGTAATCAGCATTGTATTTGTCTTTGACGGGAATGTATGCATCATTGACGTTTAAGGACTTTCTCAAATTATCAATGTCTTTTTCTGAGGTCACAACAGTTGAACGGAAGACTGGTTTGTCATTTCCTTCTTCCTTGACTTTATAAGCAACCAATATTCCTCGATCGGAACTGCGAACATTATGTAAGATTCCATCATTTTTCATTTCATAACAAATTCTTTTTAAGGACCAAACATTTTTACTTGTAGGAGTTTCGACGTAGTACTTGACATTTCCAGTCTTTGCTAGTTCCTTATTGTGATTGACAATTAAAGAGAAAAGACGGCTTGATGAAAACGAATCACCAAAACGAACTCGAAGGATTTTGATAGGCTTTCGAACACCATTTATGTATTTACGACCTGTAATAAGTTTGGCATCTACAACTTCCTTAGGTGGAATCATTTTTAAATCACTCATAATTTTGACAAATTTTTGTTTGGGTCCAACAACGCCATTTTCAATTTCATCTGCTTCTGCAGCATCGACAAGAATAATGTTCAGAAAGTGGCTGTCAAAAGAACATTCTTTTGTTACTTCCAATGACTGAATTCGATCTTTTAGTTCATTGTTTGCGTCGGTTAATCTGCCAATTCCATTCGACAAATTATTGATCGTTTTGCTGTTCGATTGAGTGATAAAAGTGGCATCATTCTGTCGACGAACAAGTTCATTATGACATCGCAAAATTTTGTCACTGTCCTCAACAAATTGTGTGACATCAGATACAATATCAAGCAGAATATTTTTTATTTGATCATCTTTGATTTCTGAAATTTTGCTTTTCTTTTCTTCCAGTAAAATCTTTCGTGATTCAAGGACACTAACCATTTGTGACAATTCGGGCAATTCATCAATATTCAAGACTGTATTGTTAGCGGATGGTGAAGATATTGTTGATGATGATATGGAAGAGGAAGTGTCATTCATGTTTGGATTATTCTTACTTCTCGGAGTGCCATTATCACCAAAAAAACTTCTTAAGCTTTTTTGAGTTTTATTTTGTTTATTTCCTTGCATTTCTGATCAATCACGTGGTCAATGTTGTCACTGGATCTTGTGTTGATATGTTTGTTGGTTAATAGCAATTAATATTGAGTTTTAGGAACTATTTGCCTGATAACATAGTCGCATATATTCAAAGAATACGCTTGATTATGTCCAGCCACAAATAGGCTTACAAAACTAAATAGAAATTGTTCTCAATATTATTAAGATTAAATATGCAATAATTGTTCACAAAGAATTTTTTTTTTTTATTTAATCACAAATTTATTATTTATTAGAGCTTAATAACAATTAAAATCAGCGGACAACTATTAATTAAGACACAAAGATTAATTCTCAATTTAATTTAAGTAGTTTAACAGACTCGAAATATTTTAAAATTTGCAAAAATATACAGAGCACAATTCGATACGAGCACTTTCACAAAAAAAAAAAAAAAAAGATATGAGATAAATTAAGAACTTTTCTTTAAGTTATTAAAAATATGAGCTGTGTTGTTATTCATTATAATTGAAACTGACTTTGCATTTCTCAAGAGTACTTTTATTATTTTTATTTTAATTGATAGCAAACAATTATAAAGTTTAATCTTTAAAGATCAGAAGAATTTTCCATAGAGATGGAGGTTCATATTTCTATAAATTATTAAAGGAACAAAAATTGTCATTATAATTTTTTATGTTATTTTGTTACGCACTGTTGAGATCACGAGTCATTTTCTTTTTCAGTCTTCCAAAATCGCTTCAGTGCATTTCGAGGATATATTTACAAGAATTTCTATTTCCTTTAGACAACAAAAAATTGGGAATTTCATTGTTGAATGAGTTTAATTTATTGCAATTTATGGAACATTTCTCATGATTTTATTGTATTTAAGGAACTTATTGGGAATATTTATGAGCTTATTAGTGTTTATGTGGTAGAAATATTAAGAATTGTGCAATAAATTTTAGTATAACCAATTAGCTTGAGCTCTAGTAAAAAATTTATAAAGTTCAAATAAAAGGTTTTAAAAAAGTGTGAAACAGATTTTCAAAGGAATTAAGTAAAATTCTCTCGATTAAAAGGTTAATGTACTATATTGCAGGTAAGTTCATTGAACGAGTTTTATCGTAAAATGTTCATATTCATGGGATATTATGAAATTTTATGCATATCATATATGATTTTTTTCATTAGAGTACACAAAAATCCTCACATTGTCTAAAATTAGAATGAAAAAATGTGCATGTATTGAAAAAAGATAAAAGTTTATGCAAGTTTAAAATTTCTTTAAAAGAGTTTTTCATGGATTTAAATCATATTATTGTCCCCCTTTCCAAACTGCTTTTTATATTCATAGTCATAGTTTCACATCCCTTCTTACTTTTGATTCACTTTGGGTGAATTTCTATGACCCGGAGTTTGGTCTCAACTGGTCTTAACAATTTACTAAAATCTACTAAAATCCAACTAAACCTTGAAAAATAATACCAAAGACCCCCTCAAACGTGACTTAAAAAAAATTAAAATTTCATTATTGAACCAATTTTTCATCTCAAAATATCATAAACAGCAGAAACATTACCAGCATTAATATTATAAAAAAATGAGTGGAATAACTGACATTCATTTACAATGAAAGATGAAATGTCATCTTTACAAGCAGAAGAATAAAAGAATATCTACACACCATCACCGTAATATTTTTCTTTCAATTCTTGCTTCCACCATCTTCATCATTTCCCATTCCATTCATATCCGACAATTCGTGAACATTATTAAGGGAAAGAAAAAAATACACACAAAAAAAAAACGAGGAGGAAAGAAATTGTATGAGATGGAAAAAAGATACCCAAATGTGCCTAAAATGTCCTCATAGCAATTTCCCACTCCCATCAGCTATACAAAATATACCATCAAGCACATTAGGTGCGTTTGTATTGTTGTTGTTGTAGGCATGAACAGGGAGAAATTTTTTTGTGATGTCACATTGTACGTGTCTCGTACCTTTTGCTTCGTGTGTGAATTTCGTGCGTACTGTATTTATTCAAATGCATGCAAAATACGTATATATACAGGCACAAGAGGCTCAGTTAAAAATGAATGTGTAGAGTTTTTTTTATCATATGAAAATGTCATAACAACTTTATGATCTTTAATGCTATAACCGACACAAAAATAATGACTTTTTTCAGCTTTTCTTTCTGTTCTTGACATTAGCTCGTGTGTGATTACTTTTGGATGGATATAAAGGAATTAAGGTTTTTTGGGTTTATTTTAGAAATCATAGACAATATTTCAACTTGCAAAAAATTTTTTTAAATTTTTTTAAAAGAAAGAGGGATGCATTTACTCAGACATTTCTCTTTCAAATCAAAAAGCCATTTAATAATTAGCACCGCAATAAATTTTTCAAATGCCATTCATTACAAATGCATACAATAAAGATACTTAAACTCAACAATCACCAATTCAGCACTTCCTTTGAATACAAAAATCTCAAAAAACTTTCATTTGTTGCTAACTTTCAAAAATCTCTTAGCAATTTTATTTTCAAAAGTCTACTTTATGCCATAGAAATTAGCACAAAAGAATCTTAAACAACAAAAAAACTAAAGCCATAAATGAGTGAAAATATTCAGAGCATTAGAGCGAAAAAATTCCCACGTGAATTGTTTTCTAGTAAAGAGTTGCAAAAAAAAAACAGAAACATGAGAAAGAAGCAGATTGGGATGGCAATGAAATACTTTCAACCGTAAATTATCCGGTTCCATGTACATACACAAACATTATATATATAGTATGTACAGCATCACAAAGAAAGGATGATGAAGTGATGTGGGGGTGGCTATATATACAGAAAAGCTTTACAAAAGAACAATTCATTATATGTATGTACAGCAGTAGCTCAAAATGCTATGTAACGTGTATAATCCGGTTGAGAACCAATCCTGACAACACTGCTCTATGTTAATGTACGTGAAAGTGAATGAGCGGATAAAAAATGAGTTGAATTGAATAAATTTTTTGTGTGTATGCTTTCCATGGAAATTTGCAAAAAATGGCAAAGGAATTGAGCATGTGAATATATAATTAATACAACGACCCTTATATCAGTTCCAGTGAACTCAGCTCACTAAAAACTGTTTTTCATCAGTTTTATTTCGGGTTCATACGCACAGAACAAATATGAAAATGCTTTACATACCTAACAAATCCCATTCACCATTTGTAACAAAGCTACTTATATCACCACCTTGCTCATCTTGCAGCTGGAGATCAAGCTGTAGAAAAATAAATTTAAATCAAAATCAATTTTAGATTACAATAAAAAAATTATTTGTTCAATTTTACCTGAAATCCATCGTACGTCCAACTGCCAAATTTCATTTCACATCGTTGGCTGAATTGCGGATGTGGAAATAGAATAAAAAGAAGAAAATTGATAAATTATCGATTCATGTCATCATTATTAGTTCCATAATTTTATCATCATCTTACTCGTCGAATGGAAACCACGTAATATCGATTTTACATGTTGACTTAAAGATACCGGGTGGTACGTATAGGCATGAACCATTACTTCTTACAACAACATTTGTTGGATATGTTCCATCAAATCCCTCGTCAGCACTGTTGTCGGAATTGATAGTTTCGTGTTGAATGAGTTTGCAGATGATTCGGTAGTTTTTTGGAATTGAAAGGAAATAGAAGAAATTGATTTTTTCGTTAATATTTATTAGGATTAGAAAAAAATATTATTTAATCTTGGAACTGAATGTTCAAAAGAAAATTTTGGTAAAATATAAGAGGAACTAAAAAAATGAAGAGACATTATTAAAGAGAACCTTATATATTTTATCTAAATTTAAGGATTCGAACCTAATGATTGATCATGAGTGGCAATGAATCTCTAAAAACTTTAAATTCAATTTGGCTAAATCATCTTTATTTATTACCTACATAGCATAAAATCAAAACAATTTCAATCCTTTAAAAGTCAATCAATCTAAAAGGCTCTCAAAATAGACATATTTTTTGCATTCCAAAAATTTAATTTGGCATAAATTTTCACAGAAATTAAGCATTTTCATACCTATTATACATCAGCACATCTGGCTTCCATATTCGATGTGGCGGAATGCGAAGATCCTTTACTCCACCGTACTCGGTTGAATTCCATCTCAAATTCATGTCATTCCATTCCTAATAAAATAGTTTTACATTTATGATACGATAATAAATTAGTAAAGTACATAACAATGAATGCATGTTGTATAGAGAAGTGAGTGAGGAGGAAAATGCTCATGCTAATGACTTTTATTGTGAAAATGTAGGATTTATGTTTAATTGGAAATTATGTTAACAATTTTATGGAGCAGGCTCGTTTATGGAATGAGAATAAATAATTTAGCAGTAACGAGAATTGAAATGACAAGCATTTAAAATATTTTCATGATAAAATTTTACGATTAATATCAAGAATACGAAAAGTTATCCCTTCCATTCCTTCAATTAGGCAACCAGCAGAATAAAAATTAATTAAAAATTGTTTTCAATTAAAAGAACTTAAACTTTATCCTGACATGCTAGTTCTCCATCTACAACCATTTTTGAGTGTAAGTTCGTCATTGCCTTAGTTCTATGCGAAGAAGCAGATGTAAGGAATTTATGAAGTAATTTTTGCTATAAATTTAATTTTATCCTATTGTCAAGTTCTGGTCTGCTAGTGAGTTTTTGTCAATGTTATAACATTTACACAGTGACACAGAAGAATTTGGTAGAAAGACAGAGTTATGGTTCAAATCCTCATACGTTTCTAAATAAATTTTTGAATATTTACTGAATTTTATTTATTGGATGTGTAATCCATGAAAATCTCATATACTGCTCGGTGCCAATTCCATTCCATAAAATTAAAGTGAAACGCCAAAAAAATTTCCATACCAATAGAAAAAGTTTCACAAGAATTTAAACAAGAAAATAAGAAATTGTCTTTTCATCAAATCTGAAGATGAATCAGCATGAAATAGAGCGAATTTTTCTTCTCATTTGAATAAAGTTCTTGTTTATATTTCTTGTCTCTTTGTTGTATTATAATCAGCGAAAAATTTCCATACTAAAGACGATGCAATTCTCAAAACTTTCCCATAAATTACAGCACTCAACCATAGAAAGAATAAAATGAAACTTCTTGATGTAATGAGAACAATGAAATGTAATGTAATAGAGTCATGGATACAAATTGATATAAATTCAAGGATTGAGATTAAAAAGTTTCTTGCTCTCATCAGCATGAGAGTTGCATGAGCATGAGCATTTATAATGAAGTTTAAAGATGAGTTTTGGGTCATTCTTTACTTACCAACTTTAACCAAATATTTGTTACTAGCAACTGATTTTTCTCGTCCTGAAAGAATTGAATAAGAAAGAGTTAATAATTTTTAATGCAAATGTTAAGAAAATTCCTTGATTGAAGAGATTTTAACAGAATTTAAAATGTTTATTTACAAACTTTCCTAGCTCTACATAAAAGTAAAAAAATCCATGAGAAACCTTTAAAATTCATCTGCAGTTTAGCTAAAAATAATACTTTTGAACTCTTTGAAATCAAATTTATAACTTTAATGAAAACATTCAAAAGTTTTCAAAGCTTACTGTAATTCACAAAACATTACATTCAATTGACAGTTCTAAGGAGTCTATTCATATTCACACCGTTTCACGTTGTGAATATATTGATTTCGATACACTTGAAAAATCGTTTTTTTAGTTTTTTGGCGCCAAAACTCAAAATTTTCATAAACAGTTCGGTGTGAAAAGTTCGGCCTCAAAATTATCTACAAAATACAAAAAACCGCATTGAAAAAGGTTTTGATGCCACCGGACACGACCCCAAATAGTGGTGGTGTATGCTTACAAGCACGTTGGTTCGTCGCATAACTCAACTACGAAAAAATAATTTTTTGTCAAAAATGTCTCAAAATGTGCGCATTATCACTCAAAAGTGCTGTGAATCTTTTGGTGTCGATCCATGCAGACTAGTCCGAGAAATTAACGAAATAGTGTGTTTTTTAAGCATATTTTAGCCGATTATTGCAAAATACCGTTAAAAAATTTCACACAAATTGTTAATTGAACTTTTTTGATCAAAATCAATAAAAAATGAAGTTTTGTTGAGAAAAAATGCAAAAAAAAATTTTTTAGCCACCAGTACACCTCCCACAAACCTAAATTTTGGAAAAATTCGTGTGGTTCACTGTGTGGATGGATTTTTGTAAACTTTTCTGTTTTTGATCAATAAATGCGAGAACTTTTATGGAAAAATACCAAAAAAAATTTTTAATCCAAGTTTAGTTGGTCAAAAAGTCGAAAAAGTTCAAAAAATCGGCATTTTTTGGACATTTCGCCTTCCTGTGCCTACAATTCGGACTTAAAAATTCTAAAAACCTGTGATCATTGTAGCTTATAATTAGACCTAAAAGTCGTACATACGTTGTCATGTCCAAAAACATCAATTAGTGCTTGAAAATTGAGTCCAAATGTAAAAATTCTCGATTTTTTTAGTAACCTTAATTTTCAATCTTATGCAAAGCGAAGCTTTGCTGACCCGATCGAGACTTAATCTACAATCTTATGCAAAGCGAAGCTTTGCTGACCCGATGGAATCCTAGTCTTCAAACTTATGCAAAGCGAAGCTTTGCTGACCCGATCGAATCCTAATCTTCAAACTTATGCAAAGCGAAGCTTTGCTGACCCGATGGAATCCTAATCTTCAAACTAATGCAAAGCGAAGCTTTGCTGACCCGATGGAATCCTAATCTTCAAACTTATGCAAAGCGAAGCTTTGCTGACCCGATCGAATCCTAATCTTCAAACTAATGCAAAGCGAAGCTTTGCTGACCCGATCGAATCCTAATCTTCAAACTTATGCAAAGTGAAGCTTTGCTGACTCGATGGAATCCTAATCTTCAAACTAATGCAAAGCGAAGCTATGCTGACCCGATCGAATCCTAATCTTCAAACTTATGCAAAGCGAAGCTTTGCTGACCCGATCGAATCCTAATCTTCAAACTAATGCAAAGCGAAGCTATGCTGACCCGATCGAATCCTAATCTTCAAACTTATGCAAAGCGAAGCTTTGCTGACTCGATGGAATCCTAATCTTCAAACTTATGCAAAGCGAAGCTTTGCTGACCCGATCGAATCCTAATCTTCAAACTTATGCAAAGCGAAGCTTTGCTGACCCGATGGAATCCTAATCTTCAAACTTATGCAAAGCGAAGCTTTGTTGACCCGATGGAATCCTAATCTTCAAACTTATGCAAAGCGAAGCTTTGCTGACCCGATGGAATCCTAATCTTCATACTAATGCAAAGCGAAGCTTTGCTGACCCGATGGAATCCTAATCTTCAATCTTATGCAAAGCGAAGCTTTGCTGACCCGATCGAATCCTAATCTTCAAACTTATGCAAAGCGAAGCTTTGCTGACCCGATGGAATCCTAATCTTCAAACTTATGCAAAGCGAAGCTTTGCTGACCCGATCGAATCCTAATCTTCAAACTTATGCAAAGCGAAGCTTTGCTGACCCGATCGAATCCTAATCTTCAAACTTATGCAAAGCGAAGCTTTGCTGACCCGATCGAATCCTAATCTTCAAACTAATGCAAAGCGAAGCTTTGCTGACCTGATGGATTCCTAATCTTCAAACTAATGCAAAGCGAAGCTTTGCTGACCCGATGGAATCCTAATCTTCAAACTTATGCAAAGCGAAGCTTTGCTGACCTGATGGAATCCTAATCTTCAAACTAATGCAAAGCGAAGCTTTGCTGACCCGATGGAATCCTAATCTTCAAACTTATGCGAAGCGAAGCTTTGCTGACGCGATGGAATCCCAATCTTCAAACTTATGCAAAGCGAAGCTTTGCTGACCCGATATAGAGTTTTGGAACGGTGTGAATATGCACATGAAGCGTGATCCGCTTCATTTCAAATTAATTTTCTGCGACAGATAATTGTGTTGCCTAGGCAGCAGGCATTTAATCTATAGTCTTATTATTCTTGAAACTGAGCAGGGAATTTAAATTAAACTGTAAGTAGCTCTTAACAAGTAATTTTATTTTTGTGAAAATTGAAATTTTTAGAATAAAATTCAACTCAAGCTTTAAGAAAACTTATTTTACATATTATTTTATATTGAAAATTCAGTACACAAGAGAAGAAACTTTCTCAAAACTTTTCATTGCCTTCTTTTAATGCTTATTCTTCAACCTACACACAAAAAGCTGTTCAATGTTCCGAGAAATCTGTAAAATTAGGTTTTACGATAACACACAAAAAAATGCTGAGGAACGTATTTGTATGAGAATTAGACATAAGAAGCCTAATAAATACTACACAAAAAAGCCTCAGTCTCTTAAAATTCAAATCATGTAATTTGTTTTTACTCTTCACAAATTTTTGAGGGCCGAAAAGAGAAAAAGTTTTTTTTTTTTCTCTTCAAATCAAATGAAAATTTTTCATTTTCATGAAAATCGAAGAAAGAAGAAAAATTCTCAATCAAATCAGATTTGTGTGTTAAAAGTTTTTCTGCTTTTCTTATTCTTTTTTATAAATAACTTTTTCCTCATATTTATTCAAACTTTGTCTTGAAATCCCCATGGATATTGGCGGGTGAAAAGTTTTTATAAATGAAAATTTCCTTTTTTGAAAAACTTTTTCCGTGATGAATTTTCATTCTTCATTGAAGTTGAAAGTTTATCATTAATTAAATTGCTAGAAGGAGGAAATTGTAGAAGAAAATTTTAAGTCTTGAAACTTTCATTGAAATCTATGCCAAAGATGCTCATTAAAAACTTGAGAGTTAATTATAGTTGCATTAGAGATGGAAAATGTAAATGAATAAAGTAATTCACAACTTTAATGAGTTCTTTCGGCTTTCTACTTGACATATTTTGCAATTGATTAAACTTTCAATGAGCTTTCTTTGAAATTGTTTTAAATACTTTTTAATTAAAATTCATTGAATCTAACTTAGTTATTGCTTTGAAATCCCGAGTTTTTTTGCTAGATTTCTGTGGATTTTGACATTAAAATATAACGTCATTTTTAAATTCAAATATCATATTAGTTTTTCCCCTAATATTGTTAGTAGTTTTTTCCCTGAATTTTATTCAATATTTTTCAATATTTTTTTAACAAGAAATCATGCTTTTTATTATATTAATAAATTTTTATTATTAAATTAGAAAGCAAAAGTAAGTCATTCATTTCTATTAAAAGAAGCGAGAACAGCTTAAAATGTACTTAAAATTGTTTAATACACACTTATCATAAAAATTATATTCACCCTCTAACTTTCCAATGCATTAACTATTCAAATTTCATTCTTTTCTAAATCAGCAAATTAATTTCCATTTTTAGCTCAATTAACTGCCATTAATGTAAATCGCGTAGACTCAATTCCCATAAAAATGAAAAAAAAAAAAAATAAATAAAAGAATACTCACCACATCGATAATTTGCATTAATGTTAAACCAAAACTTATTTGAAGTGGATCGGATTCATTCACTACTGGTCGTTCGAGTGTATTATATGGGTCTAAAAGATCATGTAGTAATCGCTTTTCATTATATCCCGCTGAACATACTGTAAGGATGATAAAAAGAAGAAGAATGGAGAAATATTTTAATGATATTGCCAAACATTATACATTCCATGCCCTACATCGAACGAGGGCAATTAAATCAACAGTTGTGAAAATCCCTCCCAAGACATGCCAAAGCTTCAATTTTAGGAATGGAGCTGAAGAAAATAAATATATACACATTTATCTGCCTCTCCTTTGCTCTGCGTACACATAATAATAATAATAGATATACGCAGAACAGAGTCGAGAAAATGAAAATTGTAAACGTACGAGGGTGTGGGGGTATACGAGATTGGAAGAAATGAAAAGGCATAGTAGCTGAAAATGAATGTAAAGATGTGAAAACGAAGATTAAGGAATGTCGCAAAAGAATGTATGTGACGCGTATAGCTTATTTTCCATTTTCTTCATCTATTGCTATAAAAAGGAAATTTTCTTTTTTTTTAAGAATTACTGTTCATCAATATACATCGCATCGAATAATAAATACGCATCTGTTGCTGCTTTTTCTAGTGCTACAAGCGTACCAGTCACAGAAGAATAAGAAAATTTTGTAAACAACACTTTTTTTTATAGAACCATGAAATGAAAACAACGGAAATAAAGAAAAAGAAATTTTCATTTTTATGAGGCACTTCTGTTTCGAACGCAATTTTTCTTTGTAAATTGTGCTCATGATTCTTCGGTATTCTATTTGAAATTTTTCAATTATGTTATGTCTATTTACTTTTCTATAGACTAAGGGGTCGTTCACTTTGTACAATTTCACTTTTCAGACCCCCCCCACTCCCCTTGTTACGTTTTTTGTATGAGTTTTTTTTTCTTTTGTTTGACCTGCTAAAAAATCCTAGACCCCCCACCATTTTGTAAGAAAAAATCAGTACTAAAAGTTCGTAATTTTGAATTTTAGTATAAGTTAAGACGTTTTATCAGTTATAAACTCAATTTCTCACTTCCATCATCAATTTGTTACAATATCATTCATTCTTCATCTCATTTAATGTTTTTGATGCTTCAGCAACAATGACAGAAAATAAAAATGTTTCTCCATGCAATAACAAAAATTGGATGTTCCACAACTAAAAATAGATTTCATATTCTCATCATTTTCTATTATTATATGCCATTGTTGATGCTGTTTTATTGATATTGAATTGAAGATGGAAAAGGAATTGAAAGGAAGAAGAGCGTGGAAAAAAGAAAGAAATTGAAGCTTTTAGTTTAGTAATGAGGGGTGTTCTATATACATTTGTGCTTGTTGGAAGAATAATAATGGTTATGGTTGTTGGTAAATGTGAATCGATTCTGAATGCATGTTAAGTTTGATGACGTGAAGGTCGTACTGTCAGTGTCCTTGTGTGACATATTTAATGTGTCTTGTCGTTTCAACTTAATTGAATATGAATTTATATCCATTTATTGATTTTTATAAGTGAAAGCTAATCATGATATTTATTTTATTTTAGCTATTGTAATCATTTCAAGGATTCGTCTGAATTTCTAAAATAATATCGCATAATCAATCATTAGTTTGAAGATCCACGAAGAGCAATAAATTCTTTTTTATTCGTTTAAAAACTGATGAAAAATCAATAAAAGTAATTTTTTATATCTCATCCTTAACAAGACAAAATAAATGATGATGAGAAATTTTTTTCTTAATATTTTTTTTGCAACCAGCCATCATTCATTTGCTTATATTCTGCCAATAATATGGTAAGAGATGAAAATGTAATGATTATAGCAAGAATAAGTACAAAAGAAGAAAGAAACGAAGGAAATAAAAATGAAAAATTAAATAAATTTTTTGAATATAAATCTTATTAGGGAAAGATATTTTTAAAAAATTGAAGTTTTTAGTATAAATTTAATAGAATCATGAGAATTAATTTTTGTTAAAATTAAGATATTTTTCTATCAAAATTTTATATAGATTGTCAAATTGTATCGTTCTGTATTTATTTTTTGAAGGATTTTTTTAAATATTTACTTAAATATTTACTTATCAAGATTTAAAATTAATTCTGTTTTCGCTTAGGTACTTAAGGAATCGTTAAGAAATGATGTAAAGATATTTATTTTTGACAAAAAAGTTTATTAAATTATTAAAATTTAAATTTCCTGTTGTAAAGTTGTAATGACGTAAATTTTTAATTTAAAATTTCAATCTAATATAACATAGTTGTTTACCCTTTATTATACAAATAAAGAAGTAATTAAATTTCAATCTTCAAACTTCAATTCCATAAAGTCATAGTTGACAAATAAATCCTTAGCTACGCGTGGAAAAGATTTACTCTAAATTTTCTCATTAAAGCTTTTTCGATAAAATTAAAAACTGATTCTTTTCAATTCTTGTGTAAATTTTTTTCTGTTCAACAGTAATAAAATCGCAAAGTGTCATAAATTCCATGAAAAAAGTTTTTTTATTTCCTTTTGTACTTGTAAACAAACAATTTTTATCCTAGATACTTTTTTAATTTTCTTCATTTCCTTTTACTCAAAATTTCCTATTAAAAAAAAAATAAACCGCTTTGAGCGCGCATAATTTCTTTTTACAAAGGTTTTATTATTCAAAGTGAGAAATAAAGGAATTTTATTTTCATTCATGAAAAGCGTGCGAAGAGCTTTTGGAATGAATGCAACAAGAATTTTCTATTTTGTATGATATACATACAGCTTGATTATATTTTTAATGTGGGACAATTTAGTTTAATAAAATTTACCTGTGATTCTCAAACTTTTCGATTATTTATTGAAAAAAAAAATTGAAGAAAAATTGCAATATAAACCAATCAACCTGTATATCTTCATCAAAATCTGATTGATTCCTTTTTGTCACAAACAATTTTAAATTTATTCGAATTTTTTCCACATTCGTTTGTCCTGACTAAAAGCTGATGACATTTCATCAAAAGTAACAAACAAAAAACTTTGTGAACCTCAACAAAAGAATGAAAAATAACAAAAAAAGAAAAGAATATGAAATATTCATGAAAAAGGAACGAATTGAAAATAAAAGAAAAGAAAAAAAGCAGCAAGAAGTAAAAGAGAGAAAGGTTGGCACGGTAGGCAGGTAAGGAGGCTTTTTATGAAGATTTTCCTTTGCTTCACTTAAAGTTACTCAAAGATTACATTATCTCAATGATACTTAATGCTCAAGTGCTATGCTTCTTCAAATGGAAACAGAAATAAACAAATAGAAGGGAAATTGAATGCACAACAAATGGAAAATGAAGGGAAACGATGTGAGGAACACAAATTTGATTCCAATAAAATGCCTTCATTGTTTTTATTGATTTTTTTTTCCTTTTTGCTTTCTTTTTGGCTTTGTATTTGAGTACATTGTAGGTGGATATAAAATGTGGAGTTTTATTGATGATTATTGAAGGTGGAGATGATGACAGATTAAGAATGCTCACAAGGTGTCGAGTATGAAGTAGTGAAGTTTATGAAGTATTGAAATGAATTGCAATAAAATCATTCAGGGATTCATAGTATTTTCATGGTTTTTTTTCGTCAGGTATAATTCATTAATTAAGCAAAATGTTAATTTAGACAAACGGGCTACTTCACTTATGACGTCCATCAAAAGCATGGATTTTTAGACCTCCCTCCCTATCAAAAAATTTGCATTTAAAAAAATCCTATTGTTCAAAACTGCCACACAGCCTCAGACCCTACTCCCCTCTCCCCCTTAAAAGTCGGACGTAAAAAGAGAACGATCCCTAAAATCACTGCTGAAATAAATTGCTTTACCTACAAAATAATTTTTAATTCTAAAGATTAAAATCCAGGAACATATTGAGTAATACAATGTTACTCTCAGTGTAAAAGTTCCACAATTTATTTGAATTAAGTAATCCATAACTTAAAAAAATTAAATTAAATTTTTATGCTGAATCTTAAAGTTTAATCATACAGAGAACTTGAATAAAAACTTTCTTGCTTCACTTGTCATTTTCTTTACTTTTTTCAATCTACAAGATGAATGTGCATTTTGTGCATGCATTTTAATATGAAAAAGTTTTTTTTCCTCTTCTTATCCAAGATAAAGTTGAAGAAGAATAAAGAAGAAATGTTTCAAATGTTGTATTTTGCATTTTAAAACATTTTTTTTTTCATTTTATTTCCAACATTTTAAAATACTGTTATATGTCTTGATGTTCGAAATAATTTATGTGCACAGCACACAATGCTTTTAAAACATAATTATTTTAGTGAAAATAAATTCTGAGACACAATAAAGCATTAAGATATTTTGTATTCAAATTTGCAGTCTACAGATTACCCCAAATCGAATCAAAATATAAAAAATGAGATTTTCGGAATTCATTCAGTTTATTGTTTTTGTTTAGATTTTTTGCATTAGTTTAATTTAAAAATTTTAAAAATGAAAGTTTTGAAAGCCCTTGAATTATTTTTTGGAAGTCTGTAATTTAATTTTTTTAGCATCGATTTTGATTTTAAATCTTTTTAATTACATTTTGTTAAATTCAAATTTATCAATCAAGTTTGGTTTTAATGGCAAAATTTTTTAAAAAAAATTAAAGTTAATTTGGGGCTGTTCAATTATGACTTCCATCAAAATTTTGAATTTTATTGTTTAAAACTGTCACACAGCCTTACCTCACCCCCTAAAAATTGGATCATAAGTGAAAAAATTACAAAAGTCCTCGTGTTTTAGATCGAGGGACTTCAGCGCATTTTTGACGCAGCGATCAGTAATCGAGCTACGGATAGAAAAAATAATATCAACTTTCTGAAAAAAAAGATACCAAACTTGCAATATTCTTTACAAAAAAAATCATAATTTTTATCAAAACTGTTCAACAGCTATCAAACATTGTGCATGAAAAGTGTGTTTTCATTATGCACAAACTAACAACTTGCTAAACAGAGCAAAAAACTTTTGATCCAAAATAACGGTAAAAAAATTCAAAATTCAACGGTCAAAAAATATTTGAAATTTCTTTGTGTGTTTTTTACATTTCTTTGTGAAATCAAAAGTTAATTAATTAAGATATTTAAACTCAATTTTAAGGCTGCAAATTGCATTTCTTCCCAATAACTCGATATAACAAAGCTATTAAAACTAACCAGAACTCTCTATGATGTCTAGATCAAAAGATAATTTTTTGCAGCCAGCCGAAAGAAGTGTATGATTGAGCTTCCTTTTTGAAAACAAGTTTCCAAAAATGCGCTAAAAAGTAAAGTAGTAAAAGAACGCAAATCGCAACTAATTTCACCACAACGTTAAATCAAAACAATATAAAATAATATTGCCATTATTTTCCAATCATAAACCTTGTGGAAGGAAAATTGCCTTCATTCTCTTATTTTTATGGCAAAGCTTAAATTGTTTTTCAAAAAAATAACGAAAAAAAAGTTTTAAAAAAATAATAAAAATGATAAAGCATGTTTTATTTATGAAGTCATTTATATCAAACCCGAGATATAATGAGTATTTGAGTGAATAAGATGAAAGCTTTATTGCCATTCACATTTATAGGCAAAACATAAAGTCATCTTGGATGAATGGATATAAAGTTTTGAATGGGAAAATTTTGAGCCTCTGTTGCTGATGCTGTGCTATTGTGAATCCATTCATTGGCATTATTGTTGTTGTAGCTGTCATTTTGAATGCCAATAGATTTTTTTTTTTATTATTTTTGTTGAAAATTTTGAGAACGGAAAACTAAACATCATCACAATCGTTAGTCTTTATTTAATGTCGATAACAATAAAGTTATTGAAAAATCTTTAAGAACTAACTTTATGATGTGAATCGATGATTTTGAGCTGATTTTATTTGAATGACTGGCTTTTTGTGGAATGCAATCGAATTTTGTTCATAATATTCAATACCAGTTAAAGATGACAAAATTTAAGCTTCTAGAATATATTTTGGAATGTTGTTGAAATTTCCAAGAAATAATAAACCTTTGAAAAATTCCCCGAAAATTGTCAACTCAAAAACATTTTTTGATTAAAATTTCATACAAAATAATGAGAAATCGATCTCGTTAAAATTTTACATTCACAATCCAACTCTCAAAAATTTCAAAACCCACACAAATTTCTTTAATTTCCCAACCCATTAAAAAAGTAACTGATATGAAAGATGAAGGAGGAAAAATTTATGAATAAGAAGAAGGAAAATTTTATTGTAAGAAAGCATATTGTCACTCAACAATGTGTATCTTCCTCTTCAGCACAATGTTGATGGCATATCATATATAAAATATTATTCATTTAATATGCATGAATGAGCGTTTGTTGAAACTACTTGTGTGATGAGCGCACATGTTAATGGAAGCAAGGAACAGCAAATTAAAATTTTAAAATTTTCTCAAGCGTAAATTAAGATTTTTTTTTTTTTTAAAGATAATTGGGAGTTATGGGTCCATTAAGTCTTTAAATTTGTTGAATATATGAAGAGTTTCATGTATGAGCGGATCTGCAAATTTTTTATGGATCTAAAATTGTTAACCAAAAGTTTGCAAAAACAAAGGTTCGAATCTTATTAAATTAAAATTCCATTTTCATCTCAAACAGTAATTTATGCAAATTTGATGTCATTCACGAATAACCCCCAAAGAATGAAAGCTATAAAAAATTCTTCAATGTAAGCAGATTTAGTATAAATATCGTTCAAACTCATAAAAGCTGTCCTTGGGAATAGAAATTACTTAAAGATGAACTAATTTAATCAATCTCAACACTAAAATTAAGCACAATAGTAGAATGAGCAAGGAACAAAAAGAAGAGAAAAATTCGTTAATTAATTTAAGAGTTTTGTATAAATAAATAATGATTCGATGGAATAAAGTTTCAGCAGCAATTCGAGTGAGTGAAAAAGTTTGACTGAAGGTGTATGCTCATACCTCCTCCCATTCACATTGTTCTTATTGTTTGCTAGTATTCGTAATTGTTACGCGCTGATGAAATGAAAAATTCATTTCAATCGTAATTAATCAATTTTATTTGTGAGTTATAAACAATTTCTGTTATTGTTTGGAAGGGAATTTATCGTGGGTGGAGAAATTTCTGTGTCAATGAAGAATTGGAGATTTTTATGAGAAATTTCAGACCGTGGAAATGTCGAAATTGGCCGTTAAAATATAATTCAAATTATTTTTGACCGTTACACAAAATTAAAAAATGTTAATTTAACTAATATTAAACAATGTTATTGGACTTAATATACTTTTAATTTATTCTATAATAAATAAACTTTCAATTAAAAACACTCAAACCTTTCAAAATTGATAAAAATGGTTTATCAATAAAACAACAACAACAATCAAAACAATAAATTCCGAAATAAAAAAGTTAAAAATTTGCAATGAAACTTGAATCTTTGATGATTAAAAGTTAATTAATGCATTTCTTAACCATTAAACTATCAAAATGAATTGTTAGAGCATCAAATAATAGAAAAATTAATCAGAAAATAATGATTTTTAATTTTACTGTTTTAACGGTCAAAATGGATTTGAAATTTTTTGGTTTGTCGACACATTTTGAATCCTCCGACACTCAGTGTCGGAGGATTTCGACATTGAGATTTCCACGGTCTGAGAAATTTATTTAATTAAGGTCTTCCACTTAAAAATCATTAAACATTGATTATATCTATTGACATCAATTCTATCTGATAGAGATTCAACTGTTTTATTAGGTAATTAAACATCAAATTCTATAAATATTAAGCATCAAAGTTTAATGAGAATATACAAATTAATTTTCCTCGAAAAAGAAATTACCCCAAATTTCAGGTTTGTAAACGCCATCTGAGCCCACAACAACCTTTATTAAAATATGTATAATTTACCACAACCTCAAAAATTACATTTCCTTTATGGTAAGAAAAAATTCCTAAAACAACCATTAAACACCACATTAATCTCCATTATCGTCATCTCTATCATCATCACAGTGACAATAATTACATTTCATAAATTTCAATCAAATTTACGTTGCTAAACATAAATGGAAAGTGAAAAAGAAAATCAAATTAAGTTAAATGAAAAATATTGAAATTAAACAAGAGTCCAGATGACAGGAGGGAAAGTGCGTGCTTTGAAGCTTGGAAATTCTTGTAAATAATGGTTTTAGATTTTGAAATATTGTTGAAGTTCAAAATAACAATAGAAAGGGGCTTACAAATATGTTAATATATGAAAAATTCAAATTTCAATTAATCGTTAATATTTAAATTACATCTAAGCTTACCATGAGGTTAAATTGGGTTTTTGACGAGTAAGAGTAAATCTATTCAAAATTTATGTCAGAAACAGCATCAAACCTTCGTTCATAATATAATCAGTTTCTCAGAATAACTGAATAACAAGTCATTTCAATAGCATAGAAACGAGAAAATGAAAAATATTGAATTAATTTTATTTTCCTTTCACATATCAATGGGCAATATTATTATGGATCACAACTTGAGAAAAAATAGTCTTTTATGTCAAATTGGTCAATCCATTCATATGTTTACTATTTATACTTCAATATTCCATTAATCTTACATCCGTCAACAAATAAACAAGCTTTTGAATACAAAAGAGAAAATCAATACTCAACAAGAAAACGCAAAAAATGCGCTGAAAAGATGTAAATGACACAAAATACAAAGCGAAACAAAGCTTCCATTGAGTGATTCATCATCCCCGTAAGGCATTAATATTATTCATCCAGAAGACATCTTTCTTTTCCTCTTCCTTCACTTGATTGACATTTTTTTTTTCTTTCTTTCTCATTCACAACCACTTCATCATCTAATATGAAAATTTTTGCTCTTCCTCCACCTCCCAAGTTCCCTTCTTGTTATTATTACAAGTTAAGTTTAGCTTATTGATTTTGATGGAAGAGGGCAACATCAGGAGGAAATAGGAAGAACAGAAGCGTTTTATTGATGTATTAGTGAATGAGCACAAAAAATTCTTCTAAAAAGCATCTCCATACCATTAGTTGAGTAGGAAATATGTCCTGAAAAACTAATTCATTGGAAATTTCCAAGTGACTGATGAGAGTCCGTCCAAAGATGCGATTGAAATTTCTAGTTTTTTTTCTTCTTTCCTTTTGATTAAAAATCAGAATGGATGGATGGATATTTGTTAGGAGAAAAAGAGTTTTTCACTTCTAGCTTTATTCATTGTGATCATCAAGCATTCATCTTAAAATGACCAATTCAATGGGTTGAATTTATGTATGAGTGGATTTAGCAGGAGTGTCTGAATTGAATTGTGTCGAGTGTGTCAATTTAAAAAAAATATTTTTTGGGACTCATTTTAAAATGTTTGAAGTGTCCAGTTCATTTAAGTGGAGTATGTATAGTGTGAATCAATAAAAGGATCAATTGAGTTTGGATTGGAAAAATTTTGATGGAAAATTTTTCTAAAAAGGGGTGTACAACTTTGCGTTTTTGAAATTGACTAGTTTTACTTTTACGGATTTGACTCACAAAAATCTTATTTTCAATTCTTAGATAAAAAAACTAAACTCTTCATTCTTTGCATGCACAAATTCATTTGGGATTCATACCTTAAATTAAATTTTTTACCACGTCACATAATCAAGCATGACTAGCCAAAATAAAATTGTAAAATCTTCAAGAGAAAAGTGAGAAAAACATCATTAAATATTCAGCAACATTACTGATGGTTTAAGAAGAAGAAAAAAACACCAAAAACAGGCAATTCAAAATGGCATCCGAGGTAAAACGAGGGGGTAATGGAAGAAGAACGAGCAAGAAATCATACAGTAGAGATGAATGATTCAGAAAACAGGCAAAGTCGAGTGTCATTCAGACACACGCATATCAACGAGAAAAAAATAGCAAATCGTGTGTCAGGCAGCAGGAAGAGAAGAAAAACATTCATCATTAAGGTGAAAAGTGTGAATGAGGACGAGAATGCATTGGCGTGTGAAATTGCTTTCAATTTATAAATTGAGTCGAGATTTTTCATTAAATTTTGAATGAATGTCTTCTATTGCTTTTTATTTGAAACTTGTGCTTACTTTTGGAGATGTCTATGTAGCCTTAGGATTTAGTCTATAAATATATCAGATTTGAGGATTTTATGGTTTTTACAGAGGAAGAGAATTTTTTCATGTTTAAAGTGATTTGAAGATTTCCGTAGATTTATGTATTAAAGTAGGTACTTAAGAAATTTTGAAATTTTTTACAGCTTAAATAACGGTCATTTTGTTTTTGAAAAGAAAAAGTTTTTCGAAAAATTAAAATTTAAAAGTCATTAATGCTTAGTTTATTCATTTATAACCATAGCCAAAAATACAAATTTTCATGTCAAAAACAGAATCAACAACAACTCATCAATTCAATCCATTTCTCATTGAATATTCACCCTAAAAGCCACTCAAAAAATCGAACAAAATTCTATAAATTTGAATTTCCCTTTTGAATATTAACTATCAAATTTACAGATGGGATTTACCGAAATTGTCATTTTCATCCATTTCACCTCGTTTACTTGTTCTACATATATGAATATCCATTTTCCCTTACCGTTCACATCCACAATACTATTTTGTTGTGTGAATATGTAAAATGAATAAAAAAAGGAATTCAAAAACAATAGAAGCAAAAGAGTAGAACGGAGAGAAACAAATGGCTGCAACATGTCCATTTCCATGTAAATTTGAGCATTTTCATGTTACAAAACTGAAAATTTTATTTCCTGTTCAGCTGGTTGTTTTCTAAAAATAGGGAATGTATGAGTAGCAGCATTTGCATTCGACATGTCATGAAATTCAAAAAAAAAAAAACAATTGAGATGGTGGATTGGGGATTTGAATGGGTTGTAGCTGCCTGCCTGTCTGTCTATCATTTTCTTTACTCTTTTTTCACACATTTATGCTTTTAATGGAATTTTTCCCTTGCTTGACACTTTTCTCATTCACAAAACATCGTCCGTCATCTTCATTTACATCTATATTGTGACCAATGTCTTTTCTTTCTTCTTTTTAATTCCTTTTTTTTTTTGGAATAAAAAGTTGATTTAGGAATCATTGAAGGATTGGATTTTCCTGTCTTGGGAAACATTTTTATTATAATTCTGTCATCAACACTACATAATGGAGATGAATGGTGAAATAAATGAGAAATATTGCAATGGTTGTGGATGTGATGGAAATTTAGAAATGAGTTTTGGTTTTTCTTTGAATAATTTTATTTTATGGCAATAAGATTTTTTTTTTCATGAAATATTTAGGTTTAGTACGAAGGTCTGTTGCCATAAAACTGGTTCAAAAATTGAGTCTAATTTTTAAATTTTTGATGAATGTTATCTATGAATGACATTCTGACTAATTTAACTTCAGAAACTCCAGTTGTAGACCAAATTCTTGAAATAAATCTCTTCCAAAACGGGTTATTTAATAACGTAACAAAGAGATGGGAGATGCAAAGAGATTTAAAGTAACATCAAGATATGACAGCATGATTTTTAGTAAACGAACCCTCTTCAATTTTTTTCACATTGCCAAATTTTAGTTAATTTAATTTAACGTTACCAGATGTTCAAAAATGTGGGTAGACATCCTGTCTTTTAGAATCAAAATTCAAATTTATAAAAATTCAAATAATTTTATTTAAAGCTCCCCACCTCTTCACCATCAGTATGAATTTCAAAAAAACGTCATAAAAGTAGCATTTGACAAGCGGATGATCATCATAATACACCATGAATGTTGTCATAAAAATAAAAATAGGATCATCATAATTGAAATTGAGCATATTTACCGAAGCCTCAAAAATTATGTCAGCAAGAAATGAGATGAAAATGGAATCGACATGCATGCATGAGGATTTTTATTATTCTTTTTTTTTTTGTTTTTAAAAAAACACAGTGTTCAGAATCAACTAACTGCCGAGTCTATTATATACACAAAGTGTCTGATTTTAGAATGAGCGTATTGCGCAATAAATATTATAAAAATAAAGGAGTAAAAATTTCCCATGTCATGCCGAGGTATCATATGCTCATTCAATCAACAATATCGAGTATGTATGTATATATGTATGTATGTATGCTGGAGGGTAGATGATGCTATTAAAAAGATTGATTATGTTACGAGTCATGAGCATACCTGTGCCGTTGATGCTCATTCAACCTACTACCTCGTTTCTCATTTATATTTTTCGTTGTATGAAAATTGAATTTGAAATTAAAAAATTGAATTTCTTTTTTTTCTCTCTTTTTCACATGTGATGCTCTATGCTGTGTAGAAATTTAATTTTTTTAATTAATTTCCTACTTTTTTTTTCATTCTTTTCATTTTCATCATCATACAATATAGCACGTAGCATACAGGAAGATAGATTTAATGTATGGATAGCAATAGGGAATTTTTTTCTCAATTTATTAGCTTCCTTTTTTGTGTTCAACATTCTAGCTTCATTTGCCTTGAGTCATCAGTTTTCTCATGCTAATAGCTAGATTTCAATTAAATTCATACAGTACATGACGTGAATTCAATGCTAAGAGCCTTCCTTTCATCATAAATGATTAAATTGACGAAATCAAATTAAGCTTGCGCGTGTGTACCAAGAAAATGTTAATCGATCAATCATTTTGACATCAAAAACACTCACACTTAAAATAAATGAGTTGACTGAAATTTCTCTTTTCAATTGCGATTCTAGCTGCGTATTTTTAAATGGAAATTTGATTTTTTGTAAATGTCATAAACTCATTTGGCTTTTGAAGAGTTTAGGTTGAAATCTTGAGATTCAACTTTTTTGGAATTTTTATGAAATGAACGAGTATAAGGGATAATTTTTGGATATCTGTAGGGTTTGAAAAAAAATGAGATTGGGGGTGTTTAACTATTTGATTAATGTACCATGCCATCATAAATTAAATGATCATCCACGTAGCTAATTGACTACACTAACAAATCCATCAACATAAATTCCATTTTTCTCCAAAGCCATTTAGCTCAACAATTCCATATAATTTTGTCATAAAATATTTCAATAATTTCGAACCAAACCTCTCTCCTACCACAAAATTTCTCCAACATATTTACACAATTCCATGGCATTTCAACATAACCAGAAAGGAATTTAATCAGCAAAAATTTTCATAGTTAATTAAAATCAAGCAAAACATTAAGTTCTATTTAGCAAAAACAATAGTCCATTATGTCACATTATTGATAAATGATTCTGCACGTACACATGCTTATGTATGTCATAAACACAAATATGACAAACTTTTTTTCATGCATTTTTTTCTTGCTATCCTATGTGACTACGAAATACCACACAGAGCACAGAAGCAGAGATGAAAGATAACTAGATATAGAAGCAAAAAAAAATTCATAAATGGAATGTCAAGAAATGTTCTTTGGGACGTATGGAAAGAGAAAAATTACAGAAGGTAAGAAAGAGAAAATTTAGCTTTTTCATATTTTGTTAATCATTTCCTTTTTAAGATAAATGCACGCTTCGTGAGAGATTTTCAAGTGCAATTAAGACTTTTTTGACACGTGTCTTTTGAGGTTTAATTAAATTTTTTCTTTCCATTTTTGTAAATTTGCTATAACTGAAGAGTCTAAAAAATTTTAACATCAATAAAAACAAGATTTTGATAGCAAAGGAACTGACAAAAAATTCCTAGAATTTCTCCCCAAAATTATCCCAATTACAATCCCTAGACGTTTTTCATAAAACTCAACAAATAAGTAAATGCACATACGCACATCCACGTCAATGTATTATCTCCCAAAAATATCATTTTCATATCTCGAGCACGTAATACGATGTGCTTTGAAAATTGCTTTATGCATAAATTGAATGATATTTCCTTCACCATTCTATGCCATATAATCTTCTTTCAATGCCAGCGAAGACGAACGAAATTCTTTCTTGATTGAAATTTTTTTGTCTTTTCCATTTTTTAAAAAATAGAATTGAAAATTCCTTTGGGGTTGAAATGAAATTCGTTTTTGCATTAAGTGCTATAGTTTAATTTTTTTTATATTCAACTGATAAGGCAGTGAGAATTAAGTGAGTGTCATGTCATGACACTTTTTTTGCATGCAGCTTGAAATAAATGTTTTATCGTGAGACTGAATTGCTTGAGGTTAATACTTGATGATGGACTATTTTTCATATAATCGAGTTAAATTTAAACGTGTTAATTAAATAAGTAGAAAATGGAATTAAAATGTCGATGAAAATAATTTAATAGACATCAAGTCAGTCGAATTAATTATTTATAAAAAATGTGACAATTATATTTTGAGCAAGTCATGAAAAATTGTTGTGACTGGATGATCTTGCTGATATGATAGTTTAAAAATAATATATATATAATATAAATTGTATGAAGGATTATTAATTGTCACTGTAGGAGTAAATCCTCTGAGGCAAATTGACTAGACAATAGAAACATTTTTCCTTTAAAGATGTAGGTTTGATTCCCTGTAACTCTAATTATTCTTCAAATTTATCATTTTCATTACTATAAACTCAAGAAATGGGTTCGAGTCTTAATTTACTTAGGGCTTACTCACTTATTACATAACACTCTAAGGGGGAGGGATTCTGAGAGTCTGTAATGGTCTATTGCTTCAAAGCTGATTCTTTTATAAAAAAAAATCAAATTCCTCATCATTACATATAGAAAACATTTCCTATGCATATCAAATAGTAGCAGTTCTCAGAATAATATTAAATTTATTTAGAAGTCTCGTAGAATCCATAAAACATGTATTTTTCTCAGAAAAATTCTCATTTTCTATTTCGAGCATAAAGTAACCTCAAAAATAAAATTGACAGTAAAATACCACGAATGGAGGGTATGTAAATTTTTAAATAAGTGAATTTCGTGTACTTCAAATATAAACATTTCCATATGTCCTATTTATGATAGAAATTCACGTAAAAAATTCATGAATAATTTAAATTTAAATTCTGTCATTGCTTTTCAAGGGGTCGATTACTAATGACGTCTATGAATTAAAATTTAAAATCAACTATCTAATATTTTATAGGTCTTCAGATGGAATAAAATGTCAGAATTTTTTTGTTAGATATCAAATTTGCGTGAAAAATGATCTCCAAACGTCATAAATGAACATCCCCCAAATGTTTCCCAAGAAATTTCATTTCTCCTTTCTTTTTCCAAGCTTACATATATTTAACAAAATAATTCAATAAACACAGCCAGTTTCTAAAAAAAATTTCTTTTATATGGTTTACTACAGCTTCCGTATTCTTTTCTTCCGCCTACATTCATTCATTCTATGATAAGCTGTCACTATCTGTTAACATTAAAATTCATGAAATTTATTCTTAAGGCTAAAATGAAAAGGAAAAGGAGATGAAAAAAAATTCTTGTGCGTAAAACATAAAATTCCTTCCTTTATATTTTATTTTTTGTGCCGAATCACGAAAAAAAAGTTGCTGTTTTCTCATCGCCTACTCTTTCCTTACATAACTCCTGCTATTGTTATGGATTGTTTGTTTAGTGGACATTTTTTGAGATCTTTGTGGTCTGTTATTTTATGAGATGAAAAATTTAAGATTCCAATGTGAAGGAGGTCATATGAGGCTCAGGTCTCGGGAGCTAGGAATTCAAGTATTGCAAATTGAACACCAAATTTAACAGAATTAGAGTATGTACTAGAAGAAAATAACTGTTAAGCATGAACAACAAGTTTTACAATTGAAATTTTTTTAAAATTTATTAAAAGTTTAAAATTCTCAAAAATTCTTCTAAGGGACCGTTCAATTAGTACGATCAATTTTAACGGGGGATCTAGGATTTTGTAACAAATCAACAAAAGAAATAATTTTTTACACAAAAAACGTAACAAGGGGTGGAGTGGGGGTCTAAAAATCGTTTTTTCCGTAAGTGAACTGCCCCTAAAGACATTATTATTCTTTTCCTACTACACAATGGAGCTAGAGTATGTATAGTCTCCAAATCATATAAAACATCGTATTAAGCTTCAATCTTCAAACATTCTTGTCTCTTTCATAATTTTGTGAAAATCGCTTTAGACGAAGATTTCTAATGTTTTTTTTTTTTTTTTTTTTTTTTTTTAATGGAAATAGAAACTCCTCATTTTTCTATTCTTTACTTTTTTATTAAAGAACGATAACAGTTTTATTTTTATTATTAAATGCTTTCTTTCCTTCTTTTGTCGTCATCAACATTTTTCTACTATAACAATAACAATGCATACTGCTTTGGCTTCTTATAATACTTTTTTCTCCATCTCCGTCCATCATACAGCACCCTCAAGTTCCATATCTACATTATGTATTTTTATTTTACAGAGGTATAGGCAGAGTGAGGATGAAGAAAAAAAATTGTTATTCTTATTTTTATTATGATGAATAAGACAAGAGGAAATGAAAGAAAAACAAAAAAGAGGAGATGAACAGTGACAAAGAAGTGAAAGTTGTGTACTTTTTTTATGGGGCGGGTGGTGAATAAAAAATGAAGAATTAATGAAAAAAATATTGAGCGATGAAATTTTCGTCGAGTTTAAAATTGTTTTCATAAATGTTTAGCTTTAATGTAAAACGAAGAGCTTTAAGGATGTCAATTTAGGTTGAAATTTCTTTTTGTTTTTTTTTTTTTAAATTTTGATGAAATTGAAGCCTTGGCATTTTCATATAAAATTTGGCAGTAAACTTCAGCAATTAAATAGCCCATAAATCCAATAAAATGTTTAACATATAAAAAAATTTCAATACTTACATAACGGCGTTGTTGTGACAAAAATTAGTAAAGTAATCCATTTAATTAATATTATTAAGTTGTCGGTGTGTATTTGTTGAAATTTTACATTAAATTTACTGAAACACTTGATTTTTCCAACATTTTTAAACGAGTTATGATTTACTATTAGCGATAACATTTTCCACAGAAAATTCTCGGCGCAAAAAATTGATTTTTTTTCTTCCTTTTTTTTTGATTTTTTTTTTCGTTAAAAATTTATTTTTTAAGACGAAATTTTAAATTCAAATTGATTGCTGTGCGAAAAACTCCTGAAGAAAATTTCTTATTTTTTATCGTTTCCGCTTTCTTAAATTTTATTAGTTTTATTATTATTATTAATTTTTTATTTATTGTGAGAATTATGATGAAAAAAAGTTATGAAACGGTTATGAAGTCATGCTATGTGCGCGTGATTTTATTTTTTCAGAACATCTGATAAAAATTCAATTTTTAATGCTGTCGATGTCACGCGATGTCTTAATTTTTTATCTCTTATATTTTTTTATGAATTTTATTATTCCTTATCATCTACGTTTTATGAATTACGTTCTGGTTTTTATCCGTGGTCTAATTCATTACTATTGACTTTTATGTTTTATATTTTTAATTATTTGTTTATTTTATTTTATTTTTTATTATATTTATTTAACTAATTTCTCTGCAAATAAAGAAGAAGAAAAAGGCACTGATGAGATTTTGTTGCTTAATATTCAATTAAGGTGTACAGGTTTACGCATTTTCACTAATGGCTTTTCCTTATATTTTCAGAGTTGAACTTGAATTTCAAATTTTTCAATTTTTTAGTGCATTTTTGGAAAATTCATTAAAAATAATTTAGTTTCAATTTAAAATTCAAAATTTTTAAATAAAAATATTTTTGAAGGTTGAAATTTGATTTTTTTTAATGAAAAACTATAAAAAATTCTATTTATTTTTTTAAAAAAAAATCAAAAGTGTAAAAAAAAGTTAAATTTTTAAATTAAAATAGAAAAAAAAAAATCTCAAAACAAACAAATTTTTTATCTAAACTCTTCAAAAAGCTACGAAACACATGTTAAATCTCCACTGAACCATATCTATGTGCTCTATATTTTTAAAACTAAGTGAATGTAAAAAGTAGAATAATGGAAAATTTTCAGTTGTTTTATCTCAATGATTGCTGAAAACTTAGCTTTTTTCACTCCGATTAAACTTTTCACTTGTAAAAAAACTGTTTCCACTGAAATGGAATTTCCACTTTCTTGCTCTTTTAACCAGTTTTGATAAAGTTTATTGTAGCAAATCTAAAGCTTCTTTTTTAACTTTTTTTTTCCTCCTCACAAAATCCACTTTAAAATTATTTCGAGATTACATTTGCAAATATCTTTTTCATGCTCAAGTTAGTACTGCATGAAAGATTTCAATTGAAATGCAATTTTTCAAAGCACAAAAAGTCAATCTTCTCATGGGAAATCAGATGAAAAGCTGCATTAAAAAAGTCATCCGATTATGTTGTATGAAAATAATAAAAAATATGACACTGGGTTAAAATTCTAGCATTATCTGTAATAATCTCTGTTCATCCACAAAGAATAGAACAGAAAAATTTTAAAAAGACATTTTTTATATTCAGTCTAATGCACTTCCTTCTAGACAAATTCAATCTCCGTCTTAAAAAATATCTTTCTATTAAATCTACAATATCCATTTTATTAAGAAGTCCTTTATCCTTACAGGTTCCTTTACATCCAACTCTGTGCACATTTCACAGATGTAGAGAAAAAAATTGAGAGTAAAAGGTAGAGATTGGATGAGAGGAAATATTTATCTATGAAAGCTTTTTTCCTTTTTCCTTTCTTTTCTTTTGTGCCTTTGTCACTTGAGAAATGGGCAAAAAATTTTCTCTTATTAAAAATTAAATGGAAGGGATGACTATGTGAAAGTTAAAATGTGATATTCAGCAACATGTGTTGGTAGCAAAAGATATGGTGACGTTTGACTTGTGATGATGACTTTGTATAAATGCAGTCACTTGTTAGGTTTCTTTGAGATTATCTAACATGGAATAGTGAAAACTTTTTCTATTATATTTTTAGACATTTTTGCGCTTTTTTCGCGAGTGCGTTCAGAAATATTGAACTATTTAAATCAACTTTACAATACATACTAAGGGGTCGTTCACTTATGACTTCTATCAAAAAAGTTGATTTTTTTTTAACCCATTTAAAAATGATTTGATTGTTTAAAACTGTCACAAAGCCTTAGACCCACCCTCCCCTCTAAAAATCGGACATCATAAGTGAACGACTTCTAAATGATTGCAATTGGGTAAAACTTGAACTCCGGTTTGCACTAATTTTCAATTTAAAGTCAAAAATTTAAACTAGGTAATAAATTTTTAAATAAACTCTCCCGTTCAAGTTCTTAGAATTTTTGTGAGCAAACAACAAACCTACTTTCAGCTATTAAAAAAATTAATTTCCAAGTCACCAGACTAATGGAAAAAGTTCAATCAATTCCTATGCGTTCCAAAAATTATTCAAAGGAACGGAACAATGAAAATTAATGCTAACTAAACCTTCACAAAACATCAATGAAAAAGTTTACCATTGAGATTAATGTTCAGTTTAGAACGGCATCAAAAGAGAGAAAAATGAATGAATGGAAGGAGAAAAAAAAAGCTCTCATGAAGCTTTTTCATCAACAATTTACTTGTTACATTTTTTTTCTAACTTCCTTCCTTCCTTCAGTTCTACCTTTTTCCACACTTCTATATTATCATGTAAAGTAGTTTGAATGTGTCTTTTATAGCATTTTATTATAAGCTGAGGCGCTTTTTCATGTAAATTCATCAACATTGAGTTGTGGATCATCATTTAGTGTCAATAAAAAGTTATTGTCTTGAAACTCTTGCTCGGAAGGGTGATTTAAAGGAAATGAAACTTTTCACTTTTCTTATTGGACAGAGTTGGTTGGTTGGGTTATTAGATTAGGTTGGAAGTGGAAAAAAATTAATCTCTTGAGTTTATTCAGAATTGTTACAAATGACTAAACTTTAGGTTCAAGTCCCAGACTATTACTATTATTAAATCTCAACCCTGATCAGAAATCCAATCAAAGTGAGCATCAAGACTCAACTTCCACTAAAAAAGTGCGTCAAAAGAGTAAAAAACTGTCAGTGTCTCTTGTGTGCCTTTTACATTTAACTCTCTTCCTACTTTGCCTTTCTTATTTCCTCCTCCTAACTTTTTTTTTTTCCTTTGTGAATCGATGCGAGACTAGGAAAAAATTTGTTAAAGGGATTACTTTGTGACGATATTTGACTAGGATATTTGAATGGAAAGAGGAAATAGAAAAAGAAAGTTTTTCTACTCAACAATAACAACATCAGCAGCAACAGCAACAAGACGTAGGATAAGAAAGAATAAAAGTGCTATAGATAGGAAGATTTTCTCTTGTTTTTGTTTTTATTTTATCATCGTTGAATGAGATCGACTATTTGAGATAATTTTTTTTTCTTTTGCTTGCCTGCCTTCTTTCTAACTCACATGAACTCACACAAGAATTTTTTGTTGATGCCATCATGTTAAGAAAAATAAAAGAACAAAAAAAAAACTTTTTCTTTCGATGTTTTTCACTTTTTTTTTGAGGGAAAGAGAACTTGAACATTTCGGTTCTTCTTCCGTTTTGTTGGTCGCTCTCTGTGGATAATTCATGGGGTTTATGTGTACATACACATATGTGCTGTAATATTTAATGTATTTGTGCTTAATGTAAAGCATATTGTGTGTTATATTTGCTTGTGGTTTACTGAAAATATTGCAGAAGTTTCCCCTCTTTTATGTACATAATGAAAATATATCTGGTATAAAGCATAAAATATAATAGATATTTATGTTTAGGGAAATACGGGAGATGCTAGTAAATATCATGAAAGGGATTATTTCAATAGAAAATACCAGGAAGAAATGTCTGTCAATCATGATCAATCATTGAGAATTATTTTGGCTTCATAGACAGACTTTTGTTCCTGTTTTGTGTTGTAATACAAGTTTAATGTATTTGCTAGTCGATTTTTAGAAGTTTAACACAAATTTTGAATTTTCTAGAAACTAGAATTTCCATTTTCGAATGCAAGAAATTTTTTGAAAATTTTATTAATTTCCGAATGAGATCATGAACGAAGCTCTCGATGCTCTTTGTATTTTATAAGGTATTTTTGATAATTACATTTTTTGTTCGTATACCTTCCGTCTAAGATAAGAAAAGAGTCCAACTAAGGACTCTATGGAAAGGAAAATATGAGCTTATACCCAAAAATTTAATATCATAAGCACACTTTCCCCAATATCCATAAACTATATATTCACAAAATAAGATATTTTACTGAATATATTGTATCATAAATATAAGTAGATATAAGCACATACGGAGAAACCATACGTGAAAAGGAACACATAAAAATATATGAAGATAATCATGTCTTTTTATATCTCTTCAAAGGTTCAAACAGAGAAAGTTTTCAATTACATATCTGCACAAGCACAAACATACACTGTAGAAAGGATAAAATTAATTATTTAGTCATTGTTGGACATAAAAAGGGGAGCAAAAAAAAAGTTTGCAATAAGAGAGGGAAAAAAATTAATTCTCTTGGTTTTTGTTGCTGCTGACATTATTGATTGCTTCAACCAGTTGCAATTTTCATTTTCTCTTATTTCTATTTTCAGCTCGATGATGGATATAAATTATGTGTCAATTATAAATTGATATTTAATTGATGTTGGTTTTGTAGTTGCCAACTTTTCAGGAAGAATGGGGAAGTGAGATCTCATTAAAGTATTGAAGAGAAACTTTTAAGGGTGGAGATTAAAGGAAGCAAGAATGATGAAAAAAGGGCAATTGGGAATTTATAGTAAATCATGCCACAGGAGGATAATTTAAAGTAAATTATACTTTAATACCTCAATGATTTTCAATCAGGAATAACTTTTTATTGTGATTTTCAATTGCGAAAAGTATTTAGGGTGATTTTTAAAGTAAAGAATCCAAAAAATTTATGATTTTAAAAATTTTATAATCTGTGAATTTTTGTACAAAATTCATAAAGAATAATTAATAATTAAATTACTCTGAGAAACTATCTTAAAATTTCCGAGTAATTACCTCCACAGAATTTTCAACTTATTTCAGCTTTTAAATGAAAAATTTTCCTGCTGAATATTTTATAGAAAAATTTCAAACTTTGACTTTAGTACGCCAGAACTTTCTAATTTCGAGTTTTAAAACTTTTTCATTAAAAATTCATATTGAATTTTTTAACCAATTTGAGTGATTTTTAAAATTCAGAAAATATATTTTTTTATGAAAATTTTCACTTTTCTATTTATTATTCACGAAATATTTTGTTTTCTTTTTCTGCAGAGCATTTTTCATGCTCTAAAATGAATTTTGAGCTTTTTGTGTGAATATGAAAAAAAAAAAATAATTCAGTATTTTAATTAAATCTTTTTTTTTTTTTTTTTTTGTAAAATAGCAAAAGAGAAAAAAAAATGTTTTTTATGAAATCATAAAACTTTTTAATGTTGATTTTTTCTTTAAAAATTTCTTGCCATTAGTTTTAGTTTACATTTGTTTTATCAGGTTTATTGACAACATTTTGCACTTCTCATGAACTTTTTATAAATTTTTTTAAATATTTATTTTTTTTCTTCATTAAATTTTAAATAAAAATGTTAGATTTTTAAAAAACAGGTAATTTTGAATTCGATCTGTTTTTACTTCATTTATTTTTTTAATTCTAACCTTCAAACTTAATTAGCTTTCTATTGAATATTTTATAGAATATTTTTAAATTTAAGATTTTCACATAAATTTTTTTTTTGAAAAATTCCCAATTTTATTTTCGAAAATTTGTATTGACAAATTTTAATGACAAAATAAAATTCTTAGTAACTTAAATTTATGAATTGTGAATAATGGCTTGAAACTATGAATTCAATATTACGACAAATGAATATAAAGAAAAAATTAATATTTCATTCAATATTTTGCGTGAATGGATAAATACTTTTACGCACGACGTATCAAAGAACTCATAAAAATGTTAAAGATTCCTCCTCAATAAGAAAAGCCATTAAAAATGCGTAAAGCCTCCAAAAAAAGTAAGAGAAAAAAAAAAAATCACCTTCGTTTTTCCCATTCAGAAAAAAATTTTGTGTTGCTTTATGATGATTTTTTTATATATTTTTTATTCGGGAAAGGAAATGATTTACGTGCGTGTGTGCATGTATGAATGTATGTGAAGAGAAATATATATCCTAATATAATATGTACGAAGAAAGAAATGAGCCTGTGTGTTTGATATAATTCTATATAAGGAAAAATTCACATAATCCTCTAAATATTTTTCGTAAAGTCCTAATTTTCTTATCTGTTATTACTAAGCACATTATTATCATTAAACTTTCTTTCCTCCTCAACTTTTACATTTTTTTCCTCCTTTTCATTCATAAATTTTTTTATTATTTTATTTTTTTTTTTGTCACAAATTTATTAAAATTTATTTTTTTGTTGAGTGAAGAAGGAAAAATGAGGAGAAATATCCTTTTTTCTCAGCCTTTAGTTCTGCATTAAGTTGATGTTTCCATGCCTGGGAATTTTCCCTAAACTTTTCATTTCACAATTTTCACTTTTTTATGAATTAAATTTTCACTTTTCGGCCCATTTTTGGCTGTTTTAATTATTTTTCATTTTTTTGGTAAGGAAAATTTGAAGCACAAAAGAAAATTGAGAAAAAAAATAATTTCCTGAGATGCTGCAACTGGTCGAAATTTTCTTCTTTTCTTTCACTTCTGTTTGAGAAGAGAAAAAAGAAAACTTTTTTTCACACAATTTCTGCTGTTGCTTTTCTCAATTTTTCTTCCATTTACACACAAATTATTTCACTTTATCCCATTATTCCATATCCATCAGAAATTTTTTTCTTCCTTCGAACGTTCAAAAACATTTCTTATGAGCTTTTCTGTTCCGTTTTCTATTTTTTTATATCTCAAAAAATTCTTCAATCTTCCATCTGTTTCACTTAAATTAACTTACAAAGAGATATATTAAGGTTTATTTGTGTGTGTATGTGCGAGAAAAATGTCTTTTTTATTATAAATTTCTATTATATTTGAAAAAATGAAAAAAATTTCAAATTTTCCACGGACTCTTTTTCTAATCGAACAGAACGACCCAAAACCGTGACACCAACTAAAATATCCTTTTTTCTAGCTTTATCTGAACAGCTTCCAGTTCTTGTTCACATTTCTCAATTTGGAAGTTTTTCTTCACAGATTTAATGATGATGATGGTTCTGTTGGATGCTGTGAATGGAAAATTCGGGAAAAATGGAAAATTCCATGGGAAATGAAAAATAAAGTTTCAACTTCCAAATTTGGATGCTGCGCACAATGATTGCTACCCTCCATCACATCATCATCATCATTGTCATTGTCAGTATTTTTATCATTACTTTCCGAGTCTCTCGCATTTCACATAAATGAATGAAGATTTTCAATAGAAGAAAAGTTGTAAAAAAGAGAGAGAAAAAAATTTCAATTTTAACCTTACTGGGTTCAATGTTTTTTCTATTTCTCTGTTCTTGCTTGTCAATTTCTTGTCTATTTTTGTTCTTTTTACATTTCTTTTTTTTTTTTTTTGCATATTCAAGATTTTGATGGTCAACATAAATTAATTATTTTGACTTTAGATTAAAATCAATTGAGGAATTTTTCAACTTATATTAAATTTAACTTTAATTCTGCACAAAAATGGAATAAAAAAATAACAATTTAGAACCAGTTAATTATACTTTTCAACTTATTTCTGAATAGTCGAAATTCAAAGAGAAAATAATTGTAAATAATTTTTTGAAAATTTCAAATTTAAATTTTTACTCAATACCCAAATTTTTTTCAGCTTATATCTATTAAAGCCTAGTAAACCCAATAGCTTCATTTTTTTATATAAGCTAAAAATCCATATTCCAAAACTTTATTCTTCTGAATTCATTCAATTTAGGTATTTTCAATGTCAAGAAGATTCCGCATTAGCTTTCTTATAAATCATACAATATTCTTTTGCCATTATACAAAATCTTCAAGGCTGAGTTTTAAGAGGCATTGAAAGATTTAATACTAAATTTGAAATAAACAAGACATAATATATTCAATAAAAATCCCCATTTTTAAATGGCTCATCATAAAACGTTCTCTTAAATGTCATTCAGTAAATTCATGATCAAACTTTTTCCTTCCTCTTTATATTTTATAAGCCAATTCACTATCTCATACGCGCATAAATTACATATAAATCATCTAATTTTGTTGAAGAAAAGTTCAACATCAAAATGATTTTTTTTTTCTTCTTTTTTTATAATAAAAAGGCAAGGAAAGAAATTTTCAAGTAGCATAAAAAGAAACAACACAGCAGAAAAATATGAAAAATGATTAAACTTATACTTTTTTTGAATCCCCTTGTGCATGTACTTTCTGTCTAAAAAAGTCAACATAAACGTAAAAGTAAGAATACTCGATGGAATGTTGGAAATCAGGGAATTTATATTCATAATTTTAAGATGAATTTTAATATGCGATAAAAAAAATTCAATTTGACGATCAGCAATTTCTTGTTTTTATGACCGGAAAATTTCTTATGTTAAAATTTTTTAATGAGGGAAAAAACAGGAGGAAAAATAATTTATTGCGTTGTCTGGGATGAAATTTTACTTTTTTGAAGCTTTTTTACGAGTTAGTAATGAGTTTGTGAAGATTACACAAAGGAATTTTTGAGGAAATATTTTTTTGAATGTTTGAAAATTGATGTAAGTATTTTACGTTTTTAGACTCATGTATCTAATAATTTTAGTCCTAAATTTGAAAAGCATATTCTTTTCTACAAAATAAGGCATTTAAAAAATTTCGAAAAGTTTGAATTTTGTATGAGAGCAAAATATTACAAAAATTTGATAAAAAAAGACTCAAAAATCTCAAAAACAGAATCAATAGGTTAATCATCAAACATATGCTGCAAAAATATAAAAGTATAGTCTCTTTCATCTGTTGTTGCTTCTACTTGCCACTCACGATTTACAGACTCGCACCAAAAATAAAATTGACTGGCAAATATTGAGCTAGGAAAGGAGCATATTGTTATTTGATATGATATTTTTTGATGTGAAACTTTTTAAAGGATGAAAGCTTTTATTTATCGAGATTTTGTTCTGCTACAATCTTTCAAGGACTCATAAATACACTCAAATCTTTTTGATCTTTTTCACTTCAAATAATCTGATAAAATTCCTGTTTTTTTTTTTTTATTTTTGTAGCTGGAATATTTTTTTTTTTAGTCATTTCCTTTTGAGCTTTTGTCGTGTTATGTTAATTTTATTGAGATTCTCGACTCGTTTTTCATGCTTGAACAATTTCAATCTCAAACTTTCTCTTCTATTATTTTATAAGTGACCCTTTCAGAACTCGATGATTTTAGATGATAAATGTTGAATTTAAATTATATTTAAATCCTTTCCCGGAAAAGCCTTACTTACTCAAACGAATAGATTTTTCAAAAAATAAAGAAAAAAATGTTTACAATCCTTAATGGCTGTCAACGTAAATTCAACAAACTTTGAAAATCTGTTTAAGTTCAAAGAAAAGTTTTTGTTTTTCTGGTTAACATCCTAAGTAAATAGAGTCGAAATGAAAAAATACTTCTCGGAAAACAAAATACAGTGACTTTGAAAATTTATGGAATAATCAGAGGCTCACTGTAGACTTTTATATATACGCACATATATTACATTATAAAGTGAAGACATTCGTTTAAAGTTTTCTTTTCTCCCTCATTTCAGCATTTTCTCTTTCAATGGTATTTGAGATAAGAAAAGAAAACATACACATATTTTTTTCGTAAACATTCTTCTTGACGTGAATGCTGGTTAGAATGTTAGGTTTGGAAATGTAAGTTTTATTTTTATAAAACGCATTTAAGTCAGTTACTTCAATACTTTTGAAAAATGTGCTTATTTTAGTTCGCAAATAATTTTTAAAACTAGTGCTTTTGGATTCTTCTAAAACAAATATTTACAGGAGGTCCTCGATGTGACCAGACCAGATATGAATTGTTTCGATTTCGAACCAAAAATTTTTCACCCAAAATTTCATTTTTAATGGTCATTTTTCATACGCTTCGATTTGAATAAATTCGATTTGAATAGCAAATTTTTGGAACAAAACAACAGTTCTAATCAAGGACCCATGACTTATTTTAGAACAAAATTCGAAATGACAACTTTTTAAAACTCTTAATTTTAGAACAAAAAGGCTGATAAGAAAAATATTAAACTTAAAATTTTGTACTTCTTGTTTGTTTTTACTTTTCTAAAGATGAACCTGAAAATTGATTTTTTTGACAAACAAAAACTAACTACAAACGTTTTAAAAATTTGATTTTGAGATTTTTCAAAGATTTTTTTAGATTATTTTTCAAAGCTTCTCAAGCCAATTTAGGTAAATTAAATAGTTGGAAATAGTTGGAACATTTTTTATCCAAGATGAATAATAAAATCATCACTATCCTTAGAATTCATGCTACAATTTAAATCAGCAAAGAAGCAAAAAACAAGAAGGAAGGGGTTTGGTTTTCAAACTTTCATCCTAAACTTTTTTTTTGTTATTTCCCTTTCTACATTTTTTACACTTTTCATGTTGAATTTGCTCTCGCGGTTTTGTTTCGTTTTTGTATGTGCTTTATATCATGCCTTTGTGTGTGAATTTTTTTTTTATTAGTTGTACACTCGTGGGAATGAGAAAAGGATTTTTATTTTATTTGTTTGAAACAATATGAAGAATTTTCCTTTTTGAAGTTTTTCTGATTTAAAATGAAATGAACAAATTTTCAGATTCCACAACAATGAGAATAAATTTTTCTATTGTTTGTGAGGAAAAGTTTGTCCGAAATGAAATAAATTTCTAAAAGTTTTTATTTTGTTTATTTTTATAATTTGAAACTATATTTAAATGAGATTATTGTTCTTATAAATTAAGATACACAAAAACTTTTTTGTTTCTGATGAAAGGCATTGAATGTATGCAACAGTCTAATGGATGATATAAATGCATAAATTTTTGAAAGCAATTCAGAACAGATTTGTAGAGTTTAAAACGGAATCAAGGATTTAAGAATGTATATAATTTTGAAGGCGAGCTACTAATTTTATAAGAGCTACTAAAATCATCTTTTTACTATGCAGTATGATACCCCTTATTTAAATCAGTGACGGCCAACCGATGTGCCGCGGCACAATAGTGTACCCAAATAAATCTCAGATTTGCCGCGAAAAAAAATGGTCAAAAATGTGCCGAGACACCAAAAAGGTTATATGTGGTTATTTGTCAGATACGTAACCTAATTTCATGATTAGAAAACATTCATCGAAATTATAAACTTTGGCTCCTAACTCCCTAAGTACACTTTTAACAACGATATCCTACTCTACAACCAAAAAAATTTTTCCTCAAATGAAAGCTTTCGTCAGCAAAATGATTTATCGAAACAATTTTTCTATTCAAACATTAGTTCCGATTGCCGATTTATTACAATCTTTTCCTCTCAGTGCTTCCCATTAATTTTCAAAACCAAAAAAAAAGAACAATAAAGAAAAATGAGCATTAGATAAAAAGAAATGTTTTTCCCTTTTTAATAGCGCAAGCCAGAAGTTTTTCAGCAACAAACTAAGAACAAGAGGAATGAGCTTCGATTTCCGGCTATATTTTCACACCATAATATAAACCATAAGAAAGATACGCTTAAGCTCAACGATTTATTTTGATGTAAGTTGTCATATGACACTTAAGGAAATGAATTTTTTTTTTGCTACTGCTAAACATGTCACATAATTTATGTGTATATTTGTATTATGTCACATGTGTAATACATGACATATGTCATGTGGTGCAATTTTTGTAAATTTTCTTATGTCTGTATCTTAATAATTTATGTGGACTTGAAAATAAATTCATTTATTTTCATTTTAAAGAGACATGGTAAAAGCTCCAGAGAGAAAGGAAAGAATAGAAATAGAATGTGGGTATGTGACGTTCTTAGCGTAAGTTACGGAAGCTTATATTCTCTTTTTTGCTTGAATGAAGAACACAAGACTGAAAAATATTCTGTTGGAGATTAAATACAGAGAATATTTGAACACGTATTTACTTATGCATTAATAAAGTGTTTGTAAGATTATCAAGATTAGTTTTCAACTATTAAAGAGTACTAAAGAAGTTCTAACTAAAGATGTTTAAAAAAAATTCAAAATTTGATTTTTTTTTTTTGAAAATTTGTTTACAAATTTTGTGATTTTTCAATTAAAAATTAATTATTTTAAATCCTTAAAATAAGAACTAAGAATTTAGCATTTACCTTAATTTTCTCTTGCTGCGTTATTTTTAACTTGTACAGTAATGTAAAAACAAATGGAAAGTGCATAATTTTGAGTCTTGAAATTTTTCATTTCGGCCATTTTGTACTAAAATAAGGAATACTAAATAGTGCTAAAAAGTCACCATTTATTAAAATTTTGTTCTAAAATAAAGTTTATTACACGCTTTTTTTAAAAAACTTTTGTTCGAAAGAATTAAAATAATTTTAAAGCATATGGAAAATCGCACAAAAGTTCAATCCTTACACAATTAATTAAAGCTAAAAAATTCAGTCATACAGCTCATATTCATTACTTTTTCAAGTGCTGGATTGTTTCAATTTTAAATTCTTATTTAAAAGAATAAAAAATAATGAAAATGTTTATTTCATTTGATGCTACATTCATCGTATTATGCTTGAATTACAATTATTTAATGCATAGAAGGAAAAGAAACACGACATTAACATAAGCAAAGACAGAAAATTATTCCAATTTTGTATCTTAAATTGCTTAATTTAGATGAATTATATGGATGACGCTTCAACAACGGAAGAAATTTTTTCTTGCCTTTTTTTTCTTCTCTCATTTCATCATAAACGATAAATTATGAAAGAAAGCAGCATAAAAAAAAAAAAATAAAATAAAATAATATAAAGGAAAACGAGCGAGAAAGATATCTGACAATTTCTTTTTCATACGTTTAACTTTGTTCATTGTATGTGAATCTTGATAACAATGCGAAGAGAACAAAAAAAAAAACGGGGGGAGGATGAAATAAAATAAAAAGAAGGAATTCGAAAAACGAGAAGAAAAGCTGATAATTAGAGCAATTATTTCAGTAAATCTCATCTCTGTTGTGAGTCTTTCAGTCTTGTGTGTGTTTGTATGGATATCTATAAATATATGTCTCATCCCTCGTCGTCTTTCTTTTGTTTGAAAGTAAAGTAAATGAAATGAAATTCTAGGAATTTTTTGCTCAAGTGGAGATGAATTGAGTATTGGGAAATTTCTCATTATTTAATGTATTTGAGCTTTTGATTGATTTTTATTTTAGAAGAGAATGGCCACCGAGACTAATCGACTTTAGAAAACGTTTAAATTTTTGATTAAATTTGTAAGAAATAGGATTGCTAATATTTTTGGAAGATGATAGTTCAATTAAAAAGTTAGGAATTGATTTCTAAAAAAAATTTCCTAGAAAAAAATCAAATTAGGGTAAAAAATATTGAAATTTGTACAAAACGAACAAATTTTTTTCAATGGCCTGCAACTTTCTTTGGAAGCAATGTTGATTTCCCAAATTTTTCCTAGGACTTTATTTGGTTTCCATATTTTGCAGTTCAATCTTGAAAACAGCTATTTTTACAGCATAAAGCATTAAAAAACGTCTTGACATTTAAATATTGAAATTTGTACAAAAAATATTGAAATTTGTACAAACAAATATTGAAATTTGTATACCACATTATCACGATTTTTGCATCCAAAACTTGGGAAAAATTAAATTTTTTGCAGTTCTTTTGTTTGAGAAGCTTCTGCATTATTTTGAGCTGCTTATTAGTCCTTTAAATTAAATTTATTTAATTTGTTTACACAAAAACAATTGAAATTCTTCACCGCCTACTATTGAAATTTTGTACAAATTTCAATATTTGTTGTATACAAATTTCAATATTTGAAATGAGATGGACTTTTCAGGAAATACAGTGATTTGTACGGGCAAAAGTTTTGTTAATCGTAAACTTCAATCTCCGAGCAAAGTCATAAGACCTTAATATGTGAACCAAAATGTCTTCTTTGCCATTTTTTTCATGTTCGAAAATTGTACAAAAATTTTTTTGTGATTTTGTTCATACAAATTTCAATATTGTACAAATTTCAATATTTTTTACCCTAAATAAGAAAATTGTGTGAAAGTCAAAGAAGTTGGTTACGATGAGTTAAAAATAAATGTAAAACGATTTTTGTTCAAAAAACTTTTCTTCATGGGTTCTTCAATTTGCGTTGTTTGGAACTTTTTGCAAACCGAATTAAATCTTGTAAAAATAGAATTATTAAATTTTTGCATTCATGATTCTAGTTATATCTGGTTAACTTTACTAAAAAATTGTTTGACAGCTATTTTGCATTTTCAAGGATGCTTAAAAATTTATTAATTTCATTTCATTGCCAACACTTTTATTTTGAAACAAAATTTATTTCTTCAAAAATATGGGATGACTGGTGATGACAAACAATTCAATTTGAAAGTATAGACAATTTTCAAACTTTTATGAATCCTTAAAAGAAAATTTTAAGAACCATTGGAATCTTTATCCTTGTAGCAAATTCAAATTCATTCAAATTCAAAAATTTTGGAATCAGTATTTTAAAAAGGACTTTTACAATTCGAAGTAGTGATTCTCAAACTTTTGAATTTACAAACGTTTACTTTACTGTAATTTTAAATGAAATTTAAACTTTTGGATTAAACACCAAAAGAAACCTTAAAAAAATATTATTTGAAATGAAATTTTAAACCAAAGTTAATTCTCTTGCAGGGACAGGTTTTTATTATTAAATTACTCAATTTTGCTATAAAATATTAGTTTTAGATAATCTCATGTTTTTTAAAATATATATTATAGGTATAAGTGTCATATGTGTGGAGATATAAATTTCATTTAAATATTAAATATTTTATAAAATTTCGAATGATTCCTCCTCATTTAAATTAATTGATTCATGGTTCCATTATTTTTAAAATTTCATTAAGATTCATTATTTTTTCAGATCACCTTTCAGTTCAGTATATCCACTGTCATTTTGATAATAGTCCAATTTAAAAGCTGACAAGCTCGTTGCATCCAGAGAGACATTCGGAGGGGTTTCAAGGGTTCGGGGTCAAAATTTAAAGTCACGTAGCTTATCTGGTAAATCAACAAAGACTTTGTCTTTAATTTGAGGAAGATTGATATTTTTCATAGCTGAAACAGCTCGTGATGCACCAGTTCCTGATATTCCAGCCTAATGAATCAATTTTTACTGACTTTGTCAAATACTTTTGGATATTTAAAAATTTCAGCACTTACCTCTGATTTTTGTATTTTACTTTGGTCCTCGATACGAGCAAGAATCTCATTCATATTGGTCTGTAAAACCATTCCACCCATGACTAGTTCATTGAGAATATAGTGGACAGCATCAGCATGAAATATTAAATCTAATTCGCATACATTTTCAAAGCATTTGTCCAATGTCTCAACAAACACTTGAATTAAGTCGAGAATGCCAAGTTCACTGATAAGAAAGAATGAAAAAAAAAAAATGAAAATTGATAATTATATAAAGTGTCATTAATTGCAGGTCACTTACCTCTCACTGCTATCAACACAGAATACAAAATATAGAGTAGCATAGTGACGATAAATTAATTTACAATCTGAACTTGCATTATCAATAAGGAATGATCCGGGATATTCGAGGAAGTTACACACGGAATCCTCACGTTTACTCACTAGTTGGAATGTTTCTTTGATTATTTGTTGCTGTTGATGCTCATTCTGTAATTAATTACAATACATATGGAATCAAATAAAATTCCAATTAGATAAATTTTCACTTACAAAATACGTATAAAATTTTGTTAGTCTCGGTTTTCCATGATTATTGAACACAAGAATAGCTTGAATCATTGTGAATAAGCTTGTTAAATGCAAAAAATTTGATATTTTTGAAATCTAAAAAAATTGATTTTCTTTCCTTTTGATTTTTCGTTGTTGTTGTGATGATTTGTTTACTTTTTTATTTTCACTAATTTAATAGCTTTAGATTATTGATATTTGGTTGACTTTATGTCATTTGTAAGGAACTTTTGTAGTTTTTTTATCTTGGATAAATCATTAACTAAATTAACGTGTAATAAACCTTAAATTTAATAATTATTGTTTAAAGAAATTTAATCAGCTAAACTCAACACAAAATTTGAACTTTTTCAACAAATTTTTAACGGTTTTTTGTGTTTTTTCACCACACATCATGCTTACTTTGATGAAGTTGAATTTGATAATTTTAAATGTCTTTATGAATCAATCAATAAATTAATTTTTTATATTGCTGAATAATAAGTTGCAGGAAAAAGCAATTTAGGGTCCAGCCTTAAGTTTTATTTTTTAATTGGCAACTTTCCACAGATTGTCAAACTTTTCTCATAATATCAAGTACTGTCATATTAATGAAAATCCAAATACAACTAATATAGACAGAAATTACAAAAAATTTAGAACGATTTCTTTATTTAAAGATTCAATGTCCAAAAGTTACTGCAAATTAAGCACTTCTTCCACGACTAACTGATCGCTTAGTAACACTTTTAGATCGAGAACGACTCTTTGACTTTGTTGGTGCTGCACGCTTACGAGAAGCTGTACGAGTGCGAGAAGAAGATCGGCCACGAGATGATCCACGACTTGCTCGAGTTGCTGGACTTTTTGGATTTTGGGATGGCATTTCATGACTTTCAGATGCTGAGGCCATTTTACGTAACCGAGATGAGAGACGACGAACAGGTCCGGTAGCATCTTGCATTTTCTGATCTGATTCCTGATTTGCTGATTCTACTCTTAATGATGATGATGAATTATCCATGTCAAGAATGGCCGAAGAATTTTGATCTTCTGAAAAAAATGGCAAATGTAAAGAATCATGAAATATTTTAATACTCTTTGGATCTACCTTCTTGAATTTCTGAACTTGGTGCTTGAAAATTGAATGCTTCCATTGTAAATTGCCTGCTTTTAAAGTACTTTAAAGATATCTGAATTAATGAACTGTTTCGTTTGAAGAAACTTTGATGAATGAAAATTTTCTCAGAAACAGCAAATTTCAATGGTAACTTCGGGTTTAAAAAAAAAAAAAAATCCAACAATTTTTTTTCATATTTTAAGCGTTGAATGCATCATAAAAGTAAAAATTTCCAAGTATTCAATCGCACCTGATTATTCACAATTTCTTACAGTCTATAAATTTTATTGACAGTTATAAAACCATCAATACCAAATAAACAAGCAGCAATTTAGTTTACATTTCACCTTATCTAAAACCAACCAAAAAAAATTTATAAAATTAAATTTCGCCAGAATGGATTAAATCATTTAATTGATTAATTTTAGGTCATTACCTATATATGCGATAAATATGAACGACAAAAACAAACATTCGTCATTTTACAATCATTTTCATGACACACGCCAGTTAAGGTAAGCGCATACTCCTTATCAACTGTACTCAAGTAAAAGCAGTAGATTTTCCCCGTAAACCAGTTTTCATTTTTCATTAACCAGTTTTTATTCCTTATCATCAAATTGTATGAAACTTACAATACAATGAACTTTTTAAGAGTGGGTGTGATTGATGAATGGATTTTTCATCAATTTAAGAAGTGATAAAAAGATTTTGAAGGTGATATTGAAGAATGGAGATTTATCATGTTTTGTTTACAAATTTAAAGCTTTGGACTCTTTAACTAGCACGTTTGTTTTTTTCTTCGTTTGTTGTTTGGAGGGGTCGTCTAGGATTTTGTAACAAATCATACAAAAAGCGTAGAAAAAGGGGGAGGGGGCTGTCCCTAAAATGTATTTTTTGCGCAACGTCCTAAATGGATCCACAAAATCCTGGGCCAACCCCCCTCCCCCCTTCCGGCCCCTTATTATTATAAATTCGAACGCATTAAGTAAACGGCCCCTAAACAAAAAAGCTAATTTTTTTACTTGAAAACTTTTTGGATACGTGAAGTCCACAAATTGTACTTTTTTCATATGAATCAGACGATGTTTTGCTGTCATACCTTACTTATGTGTTAATTAATAAAGTAGCATTTTTGAGATTAATTTTGTTTAAATTCTGTAGAATTCTCCGTCAATCTTAATACTTTCAAACAAATACCTTATCAAAGATTTATTTTTAGCATATCAGATTAATGACTTTTTAAAAAATGAGGAGATAAGATAAAAAATCAAAATTATATTTCGAATGCTTTGATTTGTTTGATTCAGTCTATTCGGAAATTTCAAGTAATTACGATGAAAATCGACGAAAATTTAGCAAATATCTCAGAAATATTAAACAGACGGAGGGAATTGCAAAGAAGTAATTCTTTTTCCACGGCTACTAGTTCCAAAGCAGAAGCTTTTGTTAAACAACAATATGAAGATATAGCTAAATTAGCATCATTTGGTGATAGTGTATTAGCCCTCGACTCAAAAAGTAAAGCAAAATTATCCAATCGTGATGGTGTTCATGTTGGTGACGTGATTTATGTCAATTATATCATACCAAATGATGCAACAAATTGTAACAATTGCACTGGCAATAATAATAATAATAATCAAAAGTTTGAACGTGACAATGTTTCTGACTCAGCAAATTCGATGTTCGATACAGAGAGCAATAGACTTATAAATAATATTAGTAATAGAAAATTTATATGGATTTGTATTACGTGTATTTTTATCGCATTGTTTGTAATTATTGGTGTTGTAATAACCTTCTTAAAATTACCAGAAAATCATGAATATCCCGTTGGGTGCATAGATTGTGCTGAAAATGAAATTTCAACTTCTGAAAAAATTAGTACAATACTATATGAAACTACATTAGGGATATTTTTACCAGAACTAATAGTTACGCGTAAAATATGGGATGCTGATCCCCCAAAGTCATCAAATATTTCAAAACTTTTGTCGCCGATCAAAAGGATTATTGTCGGTCAAACTTTAGGAGACAATTGCTTTAATAAGGTATGAACTTTAAAGTTTTGTTCTTTGCCATTCAATTTGGCATCGAAAAATGCCATTCTCACTATAAACATTAAAAAAAATTACAGCCTGACTGCATAAAAGCTGTCAAAAAAATTCAAACAGATAATCCTGAACTCGATGATATTCCATACAATTTTCTGATTGGCGGAGATGGAATGATTTATGAAGGACGAGGACTTAGCAATGAAGGACAGCATTCAATAAATGAAGATGGAACAGAATACAACAGTATTGGAATATGTATTGCATTTATTGGAGATTATCAAGTCACTGCTCCAGAAGCTTTGCAACTTTATTTGCTTGAAATATTCATCAAAAATTTTATCGATCTTGAAGTTATAGACAAAGACTATATCATTGTCTCTCAAGATGATTTAGTGTATAATTCAGTGCAAGCTAGTACATTGAACGCTGCATTAGAAAAATTTAAAAAATTTAGATCATGTAAGTTAATCATGGAATTAAGTGATGGACAAAAAAAATCATGATTATTAATTCTAGTATACAAAATACACAGAAGAAAAGAATGGGATGCACAAAGGTACCGAGGAACTCCAACTAAATATAGTCAAGTGATAGACTCAGTTCTAATAGGACATACAGAAACTACAGAGTGTATAGATTTAGTGAGGATTGAAATGTTAATAAAATCATCAGAAACTAATTTGCTTTATTACAGGAATCGTGTGCTGTAAAAGTAAAAGCAATGCAGGCCGATGCATTTAGTAGATCTTTTGATGATACATCATATAATTTCTTTGTTGGAGCTGACGGTAAATTTTATTAAGTTAATTTATTATCAATCTTTAATATATCTAAAACTTAATATAGGAATAGTTTTCGAAGGTCGAGGATGGGATAATGTTGGAGCTCATTCAAGAGAACTTAACCCGAAAACCATTGGTATAGCAGCAATAGGCAACTTCAGTACAATTACACCTAACGATAAGCTTTCAAACTCAATATTAAGGATTTTAGATGATGCACAAGCACTAGGCAAAATATCATCAAATTATAAAATTTATGGTCGAAGTGATTTTGCTTATTCCGGACCAGGAGATGCTTTTATGAATGTCATTAAAGAATGGTGTCAATATGGCAACAGAACATTGCCATGCTGACATTTAATAAAGAAATTTCCGTTCTCAATTAAATTTTTTGAGCCTTTAAATCTGCCATAAATTTTATCGCATGTGCAAATTCAGTTTACTTGTTTTGTTTAGTTTGAGGAGAACGTGACATCGCGTCATTTAAATTCTATAGAATTCTGGATTTAAACAAATTTTTTGTACTTTCACAATTTCAGATAAGATTATAATTAAGGAAATGAAGGTGGGAATGTTGATAATTTTTTACCTTATGAAATTTATGAATGAATTTTTATCAGTATCTAAAGTCTCGTAGATTATTGAATGAAATGCAGTTATTTGCCGGTTGTCGTAAACAAAATATTCATTCATAACTTCATATCGCGAACTCAATAATAAAAACTTCAATTTTGATAAGCCTTGAAGCGAGAAAATTTTATTTATTCGTTAACAAATTTTCAATATGTTGGCTTATAATTTTTTTTATAAAATTTCAATAGAATAGATAAAACATTCAAATTTAATCATATCTAATTAATTCAAGCTACTCGTAGAATTAAAGTTAGGCAGTGATAGTTTCAGAATTTAGTAAAAAATATTATGTTTTCATGAATTTTTATGATTAATATCCAGATTTTGTGAGTCTAAAAATTTTAAAGAAAACTTAGAAGAATAAGGAAGATCTAAGATCTAGGTTGTAAAGTTTAGAACTTGAGATGTTCTTTCTGTTCAAAATTATTGTCTTTGAGACTTGAAGTACTCAAAAAGTATCAAAGATATAAGTTCGAATTCTACATCACTGTATACCTAACTTCAAAACTATAAATAGCTTGACATGTCCCCTACAAGTCAAGAAATTTTAAGCTTCAAATCACATACTACAATTCACGAATGCCGTCATTCGATCCCAATAAAAATCCTTAACACTACAAGAAGCCTCGAAATTCCTTGTCTATAGAGTTAAATTATTTAGGCTATAAAGTCGTTCCTTGTGCAATAATAATATTAATATTGTTTATCACGTGAAATCGTTGTAAATCATGAGGATCAAAACTTTTGTTGAAAGCAATTTCTTTTAAAGCTTCATAAGTGAATTGTGTGTGATAATTTCAAAAAAGAGATTTATTCGGAATAAAGTGTTGATCTTGATGATGTCAACGATTTAAGTGACTTTCAAAGTTGCTCGTCCAGAAACATTTCTTCATCAACCGGACGCATGAGAACAAATTCAAATAGATTCATAACAATTCCTCGTGAGAAGCGGTTATTATAACGTCCACGTTTGTCACGCAAGTATGGATAGCGTTTGTAATTGAACATTTCATTTGTTGTGAGATTCATGCAGGCATGAAGAATCTAAAAAATATTTAAATTATCATAAAATTCATAATGGAATTAAAGAAGTAATCTTACTGATGTGCATGTCAATATCCATCCTAATCCACAGAAGAAGAATGCTTCTAACAATCCGAGGACATAAAGTAACGTAAATCCTTCAATCATAACGCAATAACAGGCAAAGTAAATTGTGAATGAGCAGTTGACTGCAATTGATAAAACAAACAGGAAAAACCAAACTCGATTTTTGAGTCCAACACAGTTGTGAATGAATGCACAGTGATGATCAAATGACTGCAAAAAAAGCTCAATTTAGAGTAAAATAAAAAATTACCAAATAATTAAAACCAACCTGAACACATCTGTTACAAATCCTACAATGTTTAGCCCTCAATGGTCTAAGACATCTGCAACTGTGGCATAATCGTGATAGAATTGCATTGCATGACCGTTTTTTCCACTTGTCCAAATAAGGAATTTGCTTTATTGCTTGATAATATGAGTCAGAGTTCATAGGAATATAGCCAGGATTTTTGCGATTAGCAATGATCCAACTAGCCCACATTAACAAATTCCAATATATGAAGACATAATGAGAACGTCTTAATGTATTCCATGTAATTGGAATACAACGGATGATGTACATTGGATATCCCCACAATAGCACAGAAACTAAGAACAGGAACAAAGGTCCTTTAGAATTTCCAGCTCCACCAAACAACCATCCCCAAACTTCTGACAATGCTGGGAACCAACGAGACTTCTTCTTCATTTCATTCTGCAACAACTTAACAATTTCATAATGACGGTGACTTTGTGCTAGCATTAGTGGTGTCTTTTCATTCTTATCCTTTGGCTGTAAATCCAAATTTCGTTTTTGACATAATAATTTGACTGACTGAATATTTCCAGATAAGCAAGATAGGTGTAAAGGCGTTGACCCAAAATTGTCAGTTTTTGATAAGTCAACACCAGAATTGATTAAAATTTGAATAATTTCAGCATGCCCTTTATAAGAAGCCCAGTGTATAGCAGCATCACCATTTATATCTGTTAAATGATGTTGTGCACCCATACCAAGCAAATAGCAAGCTGTAATCATTTTTCCATACATAGCAGCAGTCATAAGTGGAGTTAATCCTTTAAAGTCAGCAGTGTTGACATTCACCTGACCAGTTTGAAGCAAAAGCTGAATAATTGCTGTATGTCCTTTCCGTGCTGCCCAGTGTATTGGATGTGGTCCTTGAATTCCTAAGCATGGTAAATCAATTGGTGCATTTTTCTCGATAAGATAACGACAAAGTTCAGCATTTCCATCCAGACATACCCAATGTGCAATTGTGTAGCCATGCTTATCACGTGAACTTAAAATTTCTGGTCCTAACTTATCAACTAAATTTTCCACTTCATTAATCTCGCCTGACTTGAAGCAATCAAAAATATCTAAATCTTCATCATCCATGGGATTCCTGAACAGCAGCATCTCTGATCCACCACTCTCTGTCAGGATGTTTGAGTCAGTTGATGTGATTTCTTGTTGATCATTTTCCTCATTCATTCCACATGATAACGTATTTAAATCTAATTCCCATACTGTCCTTCCCGTTGGCTGTAATGTTTGCGGAAATACACGACTACTTCTTAACTCTGTCATGTTTTTCTCCAGCTTGATTGATTATATTAATCCAAAAGTGCAAAAAGATGAAGAATTTGTAGAGTAAAGAAGTGAAGGAGATGCTAAATCTAATTTTTTAAGTCACAATGAAATATTTCTGTATTTTTATTTTGAAAAATCAATTTATTGATCAAAAGAGGTTAAATGACATGCGCATAGCAGAAGATTATGAAAAACTTGAGGATGTCGAATGTACATGGATGATGTGTTGATGGGGTTGATTTTGATGGAAAAGATTTTCGGAATTTTTGAAAAATTTTAAAAATTTTTCTTGGAATATTATGCAATGAGAATTAAGGAATAAAGTACTAAATAAAGTTTCTTAAATTTGGCACCAAATAACTGAATTAATCGGAATTTTTATAAAAATATGAAATTTTTTACAAATCAAAAAAAGCTCAAGATTCAATTTTGAATGAAAAAATTAAAACTTTCCAAAAAATTCCTAAAAATAATCCTACGGAAATAAATTCCATCACAAATCATGGCGAAAATAAATAAATCCAGCAGTAAATGCCCAGTTTTTGATGAAAATATGAAAAACATGTGCGTTTTTTAGTTCGTTATGTTTTTTTCTTTTAAGTTTTAACTGAATTTGTATTTGAATTTTTAGTAAAGTGCAGTAAAGTGAAAGGATTGTTCACTGATTTGACTTATGATTTTGCTTAATTAAATAAAATTTTCTATAATTGAGGATGCTTAATCCAAACTTAATCTTTGAAGTTTGTAAACTGCTAAATTTTTTCGTGATGAGAAATTGACAAGAAATCGCTCGCTCATCGAGAATTTCCTATGTTCTGAACATTTGTTTTGTTATGTTTTGAACATGATGTCAGATAAATGTATTTTAATCAAATGGACGATAAATGATACGATGAACGTTGTTGAAGCAATTTGAAATATTCTGCCAAAAATCCCCCAAATTGAATAAAAATCAAGCAATGTAAAATTTCTTATCAATCATTCTCTGAATTTTAGAGTCTGAAACGTAAATAAATAAAGTCAATAATCTCAAACAATAACAAATTGAAGCAACAAATGAGAGAAGAACATATGATGTTCTTATCAAATGACCTACAAATTAAATTCTGAATCACGGAAATGCGTTATAGATTTATTGCATGTGCAAGAATGTATGAAAAAAAAATCCAATTGAGAGAACTTCAGTCGTCATATTGAAATCGATGCAAACGGAAGAAAATTGAAAATTTTAAAAAGTTATAAAATTTAGTTACCAAAATATCAGTCAAAATGACTAATTCAAGTGTGTTAAGGACTCTCACAAGTCGTGATGTATCAGATTACGAAGAATTTGAAATGTTTTACGAATATTTCGATCGAAGACCAATTCAGAAATTTTCTTATATTACAATTATGGTTACAATCACAATTCTTGGAATCATACTGAATTCATTGATTGTCTTTATGAAATTAAGAAAGTTTAAGGAGCGAAATGTCTTTGAATGGCTAACAACTTGCATTGCGTTCGGACTGATTTTGAATGCTGTCAAATATTTTCTTTTGATGCTGTCAATTGTAACCCACGAAGTTACAAATACCTTCACATGCTATATGGAACATATTTCTGGAGATTTCTCAGATCCAATAATCATCTATTCAGCTATTGTTTTGATGATTATCACAAAGTTTAATCCACAAATCAGCAAAACTCAAGGATTTCTACTTATTTTGAGTATCTGGATTTTTGTGATATTTTTGGCATATCCATTCTACAAAATCACAGTTGTTCAGACTCAAATGATTGGCAAAACAACAGCTCATAATATTTGCATCCAATTTTTCCCTGGACAGTACTGGAAAAGCATAATGAATAGATTTTCTACAAAACTATATCTTGAATTTATAATTCCATCAATAATCATTGCTGTCTACTTTTTTGTGACTCTACTGTTCAAAACACCAAAAGTGATAAAGCATATAGGAATATGGACATATGTGGTGATTATTTCATCATACTTTTGTATAACATCGATTCCTGTGAAACTGAACATGCTGTTTTATCATAATCAAGGAATTTCTTACTTGAAATATTCCTATGTGTATTTCAACTGTCTGATTATGTCATTTATCTTAGTAATCAGTCCAATTGTTTATTTCTGTTGTAATCGACGATTTTATGAAGAAATTCGTGAATATTTTAACTTTGATGCTGCAAAACGTTCTGACAATGAAATTCATGAAATAATTTTTGGTGATGAACGGATTATTATGGCTGATGATCAATAGAACAAAATGTCAAGGCTGCATGACACATTATCAAATTAATTTATTTAATTTATTAATTTGATTAATTTTGTATAAATAATCTGTGTAACGTTAATCACGTTTGAACTTCCGTTTTGAAACCTTGAAAAATATGTATAATACAAAATTTTATATACATACAGAAATTCATAAGATTCTATTTTCCCAGATTAATAATTTGAAAATAAATTTATGTTTTGCTTAAAAGACATTTCAGTTTTAATTCATCATTAAAAAAGAGCAGAAGTTTTTTTTTTTTACATTTTAAGATGGATTATGATGACGAACATACAGATTTTTCTGATTTTTATCAAATCCTTCACATCAGCTTTTCAACGTTAGTATTTTTCATCGGAATCATCAGCACCATAATAATTTGTGGAATAAAATTGTGGAATATCAAAGAACTTAAAGCAAAAGACTTATTGATACTAAATATTTCAATAGGAATTTTATTCAGATCATTTTCCATAATTTTAATGAATATTAGTGGAGAAAATTTGGTTACTGCTTTACAGATGTGCTATTTGTGTTACGTAATCAATAATATTTGTGCGCCTTTTGAAATTATATCAAGTCTTACTTTGGTAATTGTGGCAAAATTTTTATCAAATTTGAGCGCTAAAACTGGATTAAAAATTTTGATTATAATTTGGATTATTGGAATTCTTTGTAGCTATCCTTACGTTTTTTTTAAAATTGATGAAGATCATTATGGCCCTATGGTTTGTATTGCACTTCATGGTCGAGAATTGGTCTTGCTTGAAAAAGATTTACTTACAATAAGTTATGTTGTGCCTCTTTGTGTCTTTTTTGTGGCACTTGCAATTTTCAATATAAGAATGAGAAACGAAAACTTTGTGTCAGATAAAAATATTTTCAAATATTCTATTATAGTTGCAGTTTTGTGTTATTTAATAATAATCAATTCCATAACTACAGTTCTGATACATTCTTCATACCTTTTTTTAAGTAATAGAGAAATTTTAATAATTCGCTATGTTCAAGTTTTCATAGTTATTATAAACCCAATAGCTGTTTATCGATATGATAGCATGGTCTATAAAGCATTTCATAAAATTTTTAAAAAGTCTTCAATATTCAATAATGACACTTTGTACTCTGAGGAAAATGGAAGAATGAAATAATATGAATGGTTTAATTTAAAATGTACTATATGAGTAAAAGTTAATAGCAAAATTAATAAATTTGTAACAAAAAAAAATGTTTAATTCATTCAAAAATAAAATAAATTCAAATGTTATCAGTTACTTATTTAAAGGTCAACAGAATATTTATTTGATTAGCTTCTTCTTCTTTAAAAAAAATCTAAAAATTCACAATATTGACAAATATATTATTCCATTTCAGTTTTCGAGTCAACTTCGTTGAGATCATTTCTTAAATAATTTAAATGGAAGATTATTTTTATTATGCAGAGAAAATTGAAAAGGAATTTGGATGGGCATACTATCAAAAACATCCAATTGTCTTTTTTTGGAATTTAGTATTAACTGTTTTAACATGTTTAATTGGATTTATTGGAAATGTAATAATTTGTGTAGCAAAATTAAGACGAATCAAAAGTGGAAATGCGATTGACATTTTTGTGATTAATTATTCAATATCGTTGATTTTGGCATCTTTTTGGTCGATTTTAATAATTTTTGAAGATAATTTTGGAATAACAGATATTCGGATTTGTGAAATAAAAGATTCTTTAACTTATCTTCCAACTGCTGTGTCAATATTGTCAATATTTAGTTTGATAATAGTATCAACATATTATTCAAAAATGGAACTTAAAACTGGATTAATTGTGAATTCAGTTATATGGATTTATGGATTATTTCGTGCATATCCTTATATGAATTATGAGATAAAGTACTACAAATTTCCTTCACATAACTCGAAAGAAATTGGATATTGTAAGTTATTAGCTAATAACCAATTCTCAGAGTTTAAATTTGAACTTCAGATGTACTACTTGGATTATATTATTCCAATATTCGGACTGCTCATCATGCTGTGCTGCTTATTATGTAAGACACCAGTTGCTAATCGAAACATCTTCATTTATGCTGTAATCAACGCATTTCTATTTTATTTGAGAATAGTTCCATCAACAATTCCTATATTGCACTATTTTGGTGTCCAAAACTTTACTTATCATCAAATCGTACTTGTAAATTTCTTGAATTTGATTGTTCTCACAGTTAATCCATTTTTGATTTACTATTATGATTTTAAATTTGCAACAGAAATTTGTACAATTTTTAAAAGACGTCCTGTAAATAATAATGATATAAATTTAAAATCTCTAACACACATTGACAAAAATGATTAATTAGGTACCTAATAAAAAAAAAGTTATTTTATTTAAAAATCTTAAAAGATTTGCAATGTTTTTGTTACCTAATTAAAATTTAAATTTTTGGTTTCAGATAAAAAAAGGTATAGTATGAGTTAAACTTTTTGGCTTTTTTTAAAGCATGAAAAGTTGCAATTTCAGTAATCCTGCTTCATAATTCTGTCCAAACTGACTGAAATTTTGTTTCGAAAATATTTTTTTTTTTTTTCATTTATTTCAATAAATTCAAAAGTTATCACTTTTTTAAAGGTCAACAGATTGTGTATTTATTTTTTTTCTTCTCCAAATTCCTAAAAATTTACTATGCAAATGTTCATTTTAATTCAGTTTTTGATTAAGCCTTGTTGAGATCATTTCATTAATATATAGAGTTATGGAAGAATATTTTGATTCTGAAGCCGAATTCATTGAAAATTTTGGATGGGCATATTTTCAGAAGCATTCAATTGTCTCATTTTGGAACATAGTTCTTCCTATTTTTGCATGTTCAATTGGAATTATTGGAAATGCAGTAGTTTGTGTAACGAAATTATTACGAATCAAAAGTGGAAATGCAATGGACATTTTTGTGATTAGTTATTCAATATCGTTGATTTTGGCATCAATTTGGTCTGTATTGATCTTTATTGAAGATAATTATGGAGTAACAAATATTTGGATTTGTCATTTAAAAGAGTCTTTGACCTATCTTCCAATAGCTGTGTCAATACCTTCATTATTTTGTTTGATTATAGTGTCAAAATATTATGCAAAAATGCAACTGAAATTTGGATTGATTATCAATACAATCATATGGATTTATGGATTGATACGTGGATATTCTTATATGAGCTATGAGATAAAGTACTTTAAAATTACTTCAGAAAATGGTAATAAAATTGGATATTGTCAATTAATATATGAAAAAGAGTTTTCACAATTTGAGTTTGAACTACAACTGTTCATTTTGGATTATATTCTTCCAATAATTGTACTGCTTATTATGCTATGCTGCTTAATGTCTAAGACATTAGAAACAAATCAAAACATCTTTATCTATGCTGTAATTAACACGATTCTCTATTATTTGGGAATAATTCCATCAGCAATGCCGATTTTGCACTTTCTTGGAATCCAAGGATATAATTATCATCATAATGCGATTGCATATTTCTTGAACTTGATTGTACTTCCAGTCAATCCATTTTTGGTTTACTACTATGATGATAAGTTTAAGAAAGATTTTGGCACTCTTTTCAAAAGTTTGTTTAGTAAAAATAAACATTTAAATTTGCAAACTCAAATTTTAGATAATTAATAATTCTTAAAATAAAAATCTTGAAGCTGCTATAAAATAAAGTAATAATAAAAAGAAGATTTATAAAGTACGAAATTTAATCTTAATTGATTACGTCAAATGGAATATTGAAACTCCAAAAAAAAAAAAAAATCGATAAATACCAATAAATACAAAGATTTAAAAATTAATAAAATTAAATATTTGATTAATTTAATAATTAGGTATTTAGAACTTATACAGGGGATCCTCGATTTGAATAACCAAAATTTTTCCATAAAAAAATTCAAATTTTTAACTGTCATTTCTTATGTTTCGATTTGAATAAAAAAAAAAAAAATTGGGAACAAAACAACTGTTCAAATCGAGGACCCCCTGTATTTTCCCATATTTTTTAGCATTAATGTATTAAAAATTCATTAAAACAAAAATAATGAAATATTGTACGAGCATTTCAAAAATTCTCTAGAATATTATAGTTTGAATGTGTTGATAAAAATATAACTTTAATGAAATAAAAAATATTTTTTCTTGAATGAATTGCAAATTGTTTTTAAATCAGTTGTAAATAAGATTCTGATTAAATCGTACGGAAATAATAAGAGAGAGAAAAATGACACAAAATAATTTAAATATTGAGGAAGAAATAGAAGAATTTGATTGGGAATACTTCCATTCACATCTTCCTTTTCTTTTATTTCATGTCGTTTACAATGTGATTATCGTTCTTTTTGGATTATTTGGAAACTCAGTGATAATTTGGTATAAGATCAAAAATTATCGTGAATTAAAAGCAATGGATATTCTAATAATAAATCTCGCAATTTCATCAATTCTTTCATGCTTCTCAATTATATCTCAACTGACTGAAGATGTTTTTGGATCTATGAATATTACTACGTGCTATTTAAAGACAATTTTATATCATCATTCAACCATATCGATGATTTTATCAATATCAATCTTAATAATCATATCAAAATATTTTTCGGATTTGGATAAAGCTAATGGACTCAAAATAGTTTCATTTTTTTGGATTATCGCAGTTCTTGTTGCGTATCCTTATGTTTCATGGGAAATATACACAGTATCAACAAGAAAGAATGGCGAAATTAAAATTTGTTCTCCAAAAACAAATGAATTTGAATCTTTTTGCTCAGTGGAACTAGTTTTATTTATAATTGAATATATTCTACCTTTATTGGTTTTTGTTGTAACTTTAGTGTACATACACAAAACCTCAAAAACCGAGAGCATTACAGTTTGCAAAAATGTTTATGAATATTCTGTATTCATTGGAATTATGCACATTTTATCAACAATTCCTGCAATAATCTTTATTTTAATATTTTATGGAAAAGTTGAAATCAGTTTTGTTGCTAACATTTTAATTTGCTATCTGTACAATTTAGTATTTCCAAGTAATATATTTGCTTTGTGTTATTTTGATCGAACATTTTATAAAGAAATTCAAAAAAGTTTTAAATTTTCAATAAAAGGACAATCAGATTTAGAAAATCTTCTTGTAGAAAGTGACTAATGGAAAGAGTTGTTGATAGTTTACAACAATAGCAAACAATAGCAAACAATTTTATAAATTCATGAATTTTACTGTATTAAATAGTTTTTTTCACCTAAATTCTGTAGCTTTTTTCGTGAACTCTATTTAGTTTATTTTTAAGATGTCAAACAATAAACACGCATTTTAATAAATTAAGAACTAAATAAAATTTGTTTATTAAACTGGAAAATATGTAAAAATGTTGTTATCATTTTCAATAATGAATAAATCAATAAATTGAAATTAATAAAATTTAATTACTATTTCTTATCAAATCAAATAGAAATTTAATTTAATTGAATCTGATTAAATCGAAGAAATGAAAACAATTTTACATTCTGCTGCAGGGGCGTAGTCAGGGGAGAAATTAAACTTTATTTATTAAATTTAGAATATAATTATGTACAAAGCTAAGATACATTTTAAGAAACACGTCCGCTCTGCTCAAAGTCTTGACTTCAACTACCAGGGGAGGGTCCAACTTGAAGGAAAAAAATAATTTTGTTAGAGTTTTTCGGAACCCCTCTCCCCCAACCCCCTCTAATAATTTTTTTTTCATCCAAAAAAAATTTTGACTAGACTCCTAGAAAAAATTTCTGGTTACGCGCCTGATCTATTGTTTATTTCTAAATTGAAAATCTAATAAAAAATTTTTCTAGAGAAATTAGAAATTATAAAAAGCGGTTATCATTTACTTATTTATTAAGCAAAAACTAAATGCATTCAAAAATAAGTCTCTTCATAAAAATATTCTCAATCCAAACTACAAATATTACTTGACAAGTAATCAAAAGAATAGAAAAAAAAAAATAAATTTATTTTTTGTCAGCAGCATAAAAGTCAATTTCCAGTGCAAGCTATTAATATCATAAATTCATTTCTCGCAGCCTAGTTTTATTCTCAGTATCAATTAAGTCGTTGTTCTATTTAGAAGTAAATCAAAAAATGAGTATGGAAGAAGATTACGGTATTATTGAGGCCGATGTAGACGAAATTGAATGGGAATATTTTGAGCATAGACCGGTCGCACTCGCATTCCACGTTATCATTGGAATCACGATAAGTTTTACTGGTTTTATTGGAAATTTAATAATTTTTGTGATGAAATTGAAGAAGCGCCGCGATCGAAATGGAATTGTGATACTAATATTGAATGTGACATTTATGCTGTTAATTGCATCATTTTTGCTGATTTTATTCATTATTGATGATACTCATCATGATTCTACCGGATATATGGAATGTATTGTGAGGAATTTTTTACAACAATTTTCATTTACATCGAAAATTTTCTCATACATCACTTTAATAATTGTGGCTAGATTCTATCCTAAATTAAGTGCAAGAAATGGTGCATACTTGGTTGTGATTATTTGGCTTGTGGCATGTCTATATGGATATCCACATTACAACTATGAGATTGCAATAGTTCCATTAAAAGATGGAAACTTCAAGAGTGTATGCTCTCCAGTAATTTATCCAGGAGATGAAAACGCATATTCTCAATATCTCATCACAATGTTCACGTTCCAACACATAATTCCAGCTGTATTATACATTGCAATTCTTATCACGACAATTAATTGGGATAAAAATGCAAATTCATCACAGAATAGAAATATATTCCTATATGCAGCTACACTTGGATTTGTTTGCAACTTATCATTTGTTCCGGTCTTTGTAATTATTATGGAACTTTATTTATCAATTGAAGTTAGTTATGGATGGCTCATTATCATGTCCTACTTGTCACACATTCTGATTGTCCTCAATCCAATCGTATATTTCTATTTTGATAAGGGATTATTTAAAGAAATTTGTGAAATTTATCGAGTAATTGATTTGAAGTTGAATGGAGAAGAAGATCCGGAACTGCCAGACTCAGAGGATACATTGCGTATGATTAATAGCTAGAAAGTATTTTTTTTTAATTTGATAACATTGAACTTGACACATATGAACTTAAATATTTGTATTATTTAATCTCAGTATTAGAAGAATAAAGATAAGTAGTCAGTGATGTTATCTGTATTTAATTGTGTGTCAGACTACTGAAGTTGTGAAATATTTGATCTGTACCTATTTAAGCGGAGACAATTACTACTGGGATAGGGTATCTCTATAAATTTTCAGGATATACCTTTCACTCCTAGAATCGGCGTAAAAATATTAATAAAATTATACGGAACTTATATGGGGCCGTTCTAATATCTTTTTTGATCCAAATTTTAGAAATTTGTCAAAAAAAGCTATTTTACGTGTTAGAACTACCCAGACATCATTAACTTTTTTCATGCAAACTAACCACTTAATTTTGAACATAGATTATTAACCATAATATTTCGCTGATTATCACAAGCAGTCGTCAAAACAGAGAGTTTTGGACATTTAAATCACATTCAGAAGAGCTCTCAATTTAATTCTATATTAATAATATTTTAAAAACGATTAAATTGCTCTCGTACGCAAATGTATTGTGTTATCAAAAATGAGAATTGAGAGACTTTTGATGCAAAAAAAAGTCAAAGTTGTACTATATTCAGTTTCGTGTTTGATTCCATATGAGATCATGTTTATAAAATATTCTGCAGAAATTTTTGCATTTATTATTGGATTTTTAGTCGGTGTACAATTATTTTTGTTGGTATTTTCAAGGAACAGTATCAGTTTAAAATTTCCAAATAATTTTTTTTACACCAAATCAAAATCTCTTGACAGCCAACCTAAGTACAACACAGTACTAGCTGATAAGTTATTTGATGAAGTAAAAATTTTGTGTTTAATTTTAACGCAGCCATCAAGTCACAAAACTAAAGCTTATCATGTAAATAATACTTGGGGCTATAAGTGCAATAAGTTAATATTTTTAAGTACAGAAAAGGATGAAAATTTTGAGACATTCAGCATTCATCGAAATGAGTCTCGTGACATTTTATGGGGTAAAGTTCGAAATGGATTTCAACAAGCTTATTTAAAATATTACAATGAGTACGATTGGTTCCTCAAAGGCGATGACGATTCGTGAGTATTTGATGCGAAACTCAAAATAAGAAGCAATCATCATTTCTTCAATTTCAGATATTTTGTGATGGAAAATCTCCGCCAAACTCTCTATCAATTCAACCCTAATACATCAATAATAATGGGTCACAAGTATGTGATTAGTAGTTTACAGGACGGTTATTTCGCTGGAGCGGGCTACATCTTGTCTAAGAAAGCTCTACAAAAATTTTATAAACTCTCGAAAAACAGTAAATTTTGCCGTATCAAAGATAATGGTGCAGAAGATGCAGAAATGGGAAATTGTCTTAAAAATAATGCATTATTTATTGATGGACATGATGAGTTTGGAGAGAAGCAATTCTTCCCAGTAGATGTAACAGAACACATGTCAAATAAAAAGCTAGACTATAGTTACTGGTACACGAAAAATCAATGGTTTAATAGCACACAAGGTGGACTTAAATGTTGTTCCAAGAATATAGCATGTATGCATTACACTAAACCCAAACAAATGTATAAATTTAATTATTTAATATACAATGTACATCCTTTTGGATACCGAAAAAGTGATTTAAAATTGCCAAAAAAGTTGGAATTTCAGGAAATAGTGGAATTAGCTGATGAGAAAAGTTTTTCTCCTAATTATGTGAACCATGAAATTATCCATAATTTTGACAAGGATGAAGTGTTTTGACATAGGTAATTAAATAAAAATAAACCAAAAGAAAACTTTTACAAACTTAGTTTAATTACCGGTCGTTCGCTTTTGCAGCTTTTTGATCTTTGTTTTAAGGGAAAGTGGTCCTAGGATCAGGGGCGTAACCAGAAATTTTTTTGAGGGGGGTTTTTTGCTACTTTTCGGTATTTTTTTTGGTTCGAATCAAAAAAGTTCAATAAATTATATCTAGTGTAAACTTCACGAAAATATGGGTGGGGGCTTGTTTGTAACCCCCTCTAACTACGCCCATGTCTAGGATTTTATTAGAAGTTAAACAAAAAAGTAAAATCAATCTTATTAAACTTGGAACTATATATATAAATATATATATTTTTTCTGGATAAATAGGTAATCATGCACCTTTTTTGAAAACAGACAGTTATTGCTTTTGCTTCAAATTAATTTTTTAAAATAAAATATTTCTTTGTTTTTGTTGTCACAGCTGAAAATTATTTAGTGACTCGACGTGTCTGGAAAATTAAAATAAAAGCATTCGATTCAGTTTATTGCTACACTTCCATTGATCATGTTGAAAGTCTTATCTAGAAAAAATATTTTTGAAGTTTTTGCATTTTTTGTTGGTATTTTATGCGGAATACAAATTTTTTTATGGACATTTACAAAGAATGGCACTAGTATAAACCGATTTTACATCCAAAAGTATAAATTCATAAATATAAGTCAAAAATATAACACAGAACTAGCTGATAAGTTATTTGATGAAGTAAAAATTTTGTGTTTAATTTTAACGCAGCCATCAAGTCACAAAACTAAAGCTTATCATGTAAATAATACTTGGGGCTATAAGTGCAATAAGTTAATATTTTTAAGTACAGAAAAGGATGACAATTTTGAGACATTCAGTATTCATCGGAATGAGTCTCGTGACATTTTATGGGGTAAAGTTCGAAATGGATTTCAACAAGCTTATTTAAAATATTACAATGAGTACGATTGGTTCCTCAAAGGCGATGATGATTCGTGAGTATTTTTTGTGTAACTCAAAAAAAGAAGCAGTCATTAAATTTTAGATACCCCACGTCAGATTCGATTGACTACAAATTAGAATGATTCAATTCCTTAAATTTCAGATATTTTGTGATGGAAAATCTTAGACAATCTCTATATCAGTACAATCCTAATACATCAATAATTGTAGGACATAAATATGTAATTGAACACATAATGGACGGTTATTTAGCTGGAGCAGGCTATATTCTATCCAGAAAAGCATTGGAAAAATTTTCTAAACTCTCCAAAGACAGCTCAAGATGCTATAATGGAGATAATGGATCAGAAGATGCAGAGATGGGAGATTGTCTTAAAAATAATGCATTATTTATTGATGGACATGATGAGTATGGAGAGAAGCAATTTTTTCCTTTAGATGTAACAGAACACATGTCACATAAGCAAATAGATCCTAATTTTTGGTATACAAATTATCAATGGTTTAAAACTATACAAGGTGGACTTAAATGCTGTTCCAAAAATATAATATGCACGCATTACATTACACCTCCCCAAATGCATAGACTTAATTATCTAATTTATAATTTACATCCTTTTGGTCTTCAAAAAGATGATTTGGAATTGAAGCGAAAATTGACATTTCAGGAAATAGTACAATTAGCTGATGAGAGAAGTTCATCCCCAATTTATGTCAAACATAAAATTTTTCATAATTTTGACAAGGATGAAATATTTTAATCAAGCTTCTTTATTCAGGTACCGTAAGCTTACAGCCACTATAAAACGAATTTCTCCTTATAAAAAGTACAATTTAAAAATTCTAATAATTGAAAATAAAATCAGCTGCAATGCTCACCAAAAGATCATAAAAACTCCCTTGCTCGCATCTCCAAACTGTCAATTTTTGGAAGTATCATTGGCTTCTTGTCAACACTTTCCATTTTTATCATCCAATTTGTCTTTAATGCATTTTCAGCTGTGATTCTCTTGTCAGGATTTAATGCCAACATTTGATCAACAAGATCAATCGCTAATGGCGGTAATGTTGGAAATAAAGAATTTTTTAAGTTCCTCATTCTTGGTAATGGCTTAAAAATTTTATATTTTGGAAGGATCTTAACTTCTGGCCACATATTATATTCAGGAGTGCCACAAACATTAAAAATTGCATTAACAATTTCAAGTTCCGTATTATACTCGAATAGTGGACGTCGTCTAAACAATTCATAAATAATGCATCCAATTGACCAAATATCGACAGCTGGTCCATAAATTTCTTCACCTAACAGCAGTTCAATTGGACGATACCAAAGTGAAATCACTTTATTTGTGTACGGTCGATTCTCTTGCCACATTCGACTTAATCCAAAATCACAAATTTTAACTTCTCCTTTATTGTTCATTAGAATATTAGAAAGCTTCAAGTCACGATGAATAATTTGATTTTGATGACAATAATTGATTCCTTCAAGAATCTGCTTTACAATCTCATAAATATGTGATTCCTCAAATTTCATTTCCTTATTAATTCTCAATCCAAGTAAGTCATGATTCATGTAATCAAATATCAAATATGTTGAATTTTTCTCATGTCTGAAGACTATATCCTTAAGCTTGATAATGTTTGGATGATCAAGTTGTCGAAGAATTCGTATTTCACGTAGACATGTTATGGGAAAACCTTCTGATTCATGATCAACTTTAATGTACTTCATTGCAACTTTTTCGTGAGTTTTTAGGTCAATTGCTTTAAAGACTTTGCCATAAGTTCCTTTGCCAACTTGTTCTAGTATTTTAAAATTTTCAAATGGCTGATTTCCTAATTTTTTTCCTGACCTCGTTGATGCATTAACGATTGATGGTCGTGCTGGTTTTGTAAATTCTGGTGATGTAACTTTGTGTTCAAATGGCGTAAAAATTGCTCCTTGCTGTAAGTGCGTTTGCATTTCCTTGAAATGCGCTAAATCATTGGCTGGTATTTGATTTTCCGGTGGCAATGGAATAAGATCGGGATGTGAAATGATACCTTTTTTAAGCTGACTATTTTCGAAATTTGCAGCAATTATTGGCACAATATCGTTGTTATTAAAAATCATTTCAAGTGGAATACTGACTTTAATTGAAGGCATTTTATCTGGTTCCGATGGTGGATTTTGGAAATCAATGATGGATTCTTGTGGAGATGGTGTCATTGGTATATCGATGTTGTATGTGTCTGGAGGCATTGGAAGGTCCAAAACGCTGTGAAATTTTATTAGAAGCTTTAATTAGATGCAAGTACTTAAAAAATAAATTTCTTACTTTACCTTTTCTTCTTCTTGTGACTTCCATTGCTGATTGTTGGTTTTTGGATATGATTAGATTTTTTGCTGCTTGTCTTTTGATTTCCATTAGTAACTTTGATCTTTTTAATGTCAATTTGATTTGTCTTAACATTATTGGCTGTAGACTTTTGGACGTCATTTGACTTTTGTGTGCTTTTACTTTCAGATGTCAATGAAACATTGCAGTTTTCGTCTAAATCTTGCTTATTTCCATTGCTAATGATGAGATTTTGCGTTTTCGACTTCTTTAAATCAAATATTTTCTTATTGTCAGCTTTTGTCATTTCAGGCTTTAAAGGTGGCGTGTATGAGACATTTTCATCGTTTAATTCATTATTTATTGTCTCTCTAACTTCATTCAGCACTTTCTCGGAATTTTTAGTCTTTTTATTCTTTAGAATTTCACTTATGAAGCTACTGGTTTTTAAATCATCTTCAGAATCGCTGGATGAGGTTGAAGAACTTTTGGATGTTGAACGACGACGTTTCTTTCCATGCTTCTTATGTTTAGACTTCCTTTTATTTCTGGATCTTTCTTTAGACCTGTCAGACTTCTTATGTTCCTTTCGTGTACTTGATTTATGCCTATCATGCTTATGATGATGACGATGACTTTTGTGCCTTGATCTTGAAACATTGCAATCATATTTTTCACTTCTATCTCTGCTTTTCTCGTGTCTTACTTTACTTTTGTCTTCCCGATCACATCTGTCTTTATCCCTGCCATATTTATCTACTCGACGACTTAATTCTCGATTCTCAGAAGCACGTTTTCCTTGAAAAATTAAAATCGAAATTAGAAAATTGTTAAAATTATTAATTTTATGACATAACTTACTATGAAATTTATTCTTTTTCTCACGATGATTAGACGAGGATTCTTCATCATCTGAAATCGGTGAATATTCTGGTGATATTGGCGAATAAATTGATTTATTTTTATTTTTAGTTGTGAACTTCATTGTTTTAATATTTTTGGTAAAAACTAATACATATATAGAATCTGATCAACTAATACATACAAATAATTTCATATAAGTGAATCAGCGCACTTTTTCCCCATTTTTCCCTTTCAATCATTTAATTAATCAAAAACACAGGAAAGATGTCATAAGTTAGCTATTTAAGCAACAGGAGTAAGCAATCAAACGTCGAAAAAATACTGAAGAATCAAAAAAACCAAAATGACAACGAAAAAAGAAAATTTTCTATAAATAATTATCAATTTAATCCAGATAAGTTATTTACTGTTGCTTATACAAGTAGGAATATGTATTACATGTAAAGTGGCTTTTTGTGACAATGGTTTTGTCATATAATATAGTACAACAGATTAAAATTTAACGGTCATTAAAAATTCAAATTAACTGAAATTCAGATAACACTACCAACTTCAAGTGTTACCTAAGTTTTCTGGCGACAAGGAATGGACTAGGTAAGTCAGTTTGAGAACGAACGCGAAAGAGGACGGTCGATTATAATTGATTCAAATTATTCACAATGGTCTGAAATCGAAAAAAATGTTCAAAAATACAAAAAAGTCATGTCTTTTAAACCTGAACTTTTGAATGCAAGATTGTAAATCATAAAATGATGCATCTTCTGTGAAAGTATGAAGCTTCTAATCGTTGTCTAACTCTATAAATCATTAACCAAAGTCAATGAAAATTTGTTAACAAAAACACTATGAAAAAGTTTTACAAAAATTTTCCACTTTCTATTGTTTGATTTATGTTCTAATTACATTCAATACCTTAATTAATATACAAATTTTATGTTAAGACTTACAAAACATTAGCAGATTGCTTTATCATTAGGGAAAATTAAATTAAAATTTTGAAAATTTTCAAAACTTTAAACGTTCATAAGTTAAAAGCGGGTTTCTCAGGGTCTCCGAAACCTACCAGAATCCAAAGATTGAGTCTTTATTTAGCTTCTAATCATGCTCTGGTAAGGTACTTTGATGCACTTTTCTTGATATTTGCATTTTAATTTCTAAACTCCATCTTAGGAAGAGAACCAAATGATAAGATTTCATCAATATGTGACACTAATGGCAAAATGATAATTAATAAGACGGAAATGGCAGAAAGCTTCAATGACTACTTTATTGATAGTGTTAATGAGACAGTACTAAGCTTATGGGCGATTCCATGAGTGAAAAAGCGCATCGAGAAATGAAATTTTCTTAATTTCTCTTAAATTCAAGTGATTAAACTTGACCTGACAGCTTCAATCTATGTAAGATTAAATTATCTATCAATCAACATCCTTTTGAAATCCTTTAAATGTGTCTGAATTGAAATTTTCAAGTTTTTGTAGCGTTAATGTGTTAACATTATAAAAAATTTACAAAACTTTTTTCAATTTTTTTTAACTAAATACGAAGTTAGACGGTGTATTAACATATTAAATACTTAGAAAAGTTTAAATCACGTCTTCTTAAGTGATTTTCAAATACTAATATGCCTTAATTAAGGGAATTTCCACAGATGTGTTTCTTCAAAAAGTTTGATCAAAAATCAATTTTCTCTAAATTAAGATATCTAGACGATGCAATGACTAGTTATTCATGAGTAAAACAATGAATTCTACTCATTTGTCTTATTATCTTCCTTCCAAACGCATTAATTAGTAAATTATTAGCGTTACTTTGCAAAAAATTAAATTCAACTTTTTCTTACCAAGTAACGCTCGCAAAAATCGAAATTGTTCACAAATGAATGCACTTATAAACAAGATTAAAGGACAAATAGATAGAACTCAACGTTCTACATGACAAAAATAAGTATTTTGATCGTCTAGATAGCTCTAATAAGAGAACTTTTCATTTAAAGTCGATTTTTTTGAAATTTTCGATCTGTGGAAACGCCCTTAACTTTAAATTTGATAATTTAGCGTTAATGTGTTAACATTTGAAAAAAATTTCGAAATTCAAATTTTCAAAAAACCGTTAAATTATTTTGATTATATTTGTTTATTGACATTAAATCATGATTAGTTTAACTTCACGATGTTTTAAATATTTAGTAAAGTTATAATGAATCATTAAATCTTTTGTTTTCACACCATTTATTCGAAAAATCTTAAATTATTTTTCCAACAAGTAGAGAAGGAATTACAACTCAATTTTCTCAGTTCCCTTCACTCATGGAATCGCCCTTATCAGAATCAAGAAATTCAATAAAATTTTTCTCATTACCAAACTCAATGTGTCTTGGAGAGACTGATAAACATGAAGTTATGAGTGCAATTAATTCTCTTAAAAATGTGTCGCCTGGATTGGATGGAATTAAACCTGAAGTCTTGAAGTTCCTCAAGAATGAAATTACGCCGGTTCTATGTCATTTGATTAATAGAATGTTCATCACTGGAAATTATCCAGATATTTTTAAAGTTGCGACTGTAATTCCAATAAATAAGACAGGAAAGAAGAATGATATCACTGATTATCGACCTGTCTCTATACTATCATCTTTTAACAAAGTAATTGAAAAGATTTTATATCGCAGGATTATGAATTTTGTAACAAAAAATAAAATTTTATACAGTAGGCAATATGGATTCAGAGAAAAGTCAAATACCGAAATTGCAGCAGTTGAATTAGTTAATGATATAAGAATGCATATTGATAAGAAAAAGAAAGTTTCATTGGTCATGATGGATGTCAAAAAGGCATTTGATTCAGTTAACACTAAGCAATTATTGGACTCACTTGAACGTGCTGGTATAAGAGGAAAGGTCTTAAGATTAATTGAAAATTATTTGACAAATAGAACGCAAATTGTGAAAATTGGAAATCAATTTAGCAAGCCTAAATCAATATCCTGCGGTGTAGTTCAAGGTGGTACACTTGGCAGTCTATTATTCTTAATATTTATAAACGAAATGTCTCAGCTGAAACTTAATGGCACGCTTTACTTGTATGCAGATGATGCTTTAATTTTAAACGTTCATGATAAGAATGACAAAATTGATGAAATTGTTAGATGTGATGTGAAGAAAGTAATTGAGTTTTTGAACCATAAGAAATTAGCACTAAATGAAAAGAAGACGATTTATATGATTATGCACACACCGTATCAAAAGCTAAATGACTCGAATGAGATTTTAATTAATGACAATTTTATAATGAAGAGAAATAGAACTGCAAAATATCTTGGTTTATTTCTAGACGAGCATCTTAAATTTGACAAACACTGCAAGTATTTAGAAGCTAAACTATCGTCTAGTGCAGGAATACTATGGAGAATGAAACGTAAACTTCCAATTTATATTAAGAAAAAAGTGTATCAAACACTTTTTGAATCACATTTGCTTTATATGAATGTAATATGGGGAACAGCATGTGATAAAGTAATCAAACCACTCCAATCCATTCAAAATAGAGCTCTAAGATCTGTTTTCAATCTTGACAGAAGAACTAAACGAATTAAATTGTACGCACATTATACTGAAAACTGTCTGCCTATTAGAGGATTGAATTTTCTTTTAACTGCCTCATATATTCATAAAAACTTTAATGGATTTATGCATTCAAACATAAAATTATCCCAAACAAATAATAGACGTGGAAGATCCAGTGACCAAAAGCAACTTGATTATGTAGCATCAAAAACTCACTATGGACATAAAGCAATCACATCGTTTGGAGTTAAAGTCTTTAATTGCTTATGTACTGACCTTAAGGAATTGAAAAATCCAGCAGCATTCAAATGGGCACTTCGTTGTCATATTAGAAATGAAACCTTTATGTCAACATGCTTTTCCAATGATTACTTGAAGTCATTCTGTTAATTAAAGCTGCTCACCTAAAAAGATAAACAAGATCAAAATGGAATTAAAAAAATTGAAATATTTGATAAAATTTATAATTGGAAAGTCAACTTATCTGTATAATCCTAGTTATCATCGTGCGTAGAGTCAGCAGTGGCTATTCGTAATCAAATTTATTCGTCCAGGAAGTACAAATTTCTGCTGTGATTTAATTTCCGACTATTTATTTAAATATTTTGTTTACTTTTTGTTGTTTACACTCACACATATATAATGATCAATTTTTGAACTTAAAATTTTAAATTTTGAACTTTCGTTATTTTATTTTTTTTGTTTAAATTTTACTGAACCGTTATTTTTTATGAGTTTCTTTAAAGATTTTTCATTAAATCATTGAGACTCGTTATTGTAAATTGTATACTTATGAAGTCATTGCATGCTTTTGGCTTCGTTTTAATTATGTGAATAAAATAATAATAATAATAATAATAATAATAATAATAATTTCACTTGTTTTTCCAAATTTTTTCATACAAATTTGCTCGTGCATAAAATTTTTTGAGAAACAATTTTAAATTTTTAATGAAAAATCATGTTTATCCTTAATATTATTAGCTCATATTTTCAGTGATGTATGATTAAGACATGACAAAGCTAATGACTTTTTCAAAATAAGGAAAATCAACTAAAACTTTGGGACCTCTAAAGTTTCCACCAAAATTTAAATTTTGAACATATTTTTCGATTTCAGACCATTGTGTTATTGTGTGATTAAGAAATAAATGTACTAGATTCGAACATTCGGCTGAGATATTCGAATCTGCGTCTTTAATTGGGCACTGTAAAATGAACATTTTCAGCAATTTTCAGCTTCAAAGGGCATCTTACAAGGAAGACTAAATTGGTACCAGATTTCTGTTCGAGTAAATTCTGGATATAAAGTTATTCCACAAAAGGCTTTTCAGCCTATATTACATTCGAATAATTAATTCTCTGGATTTAAATTTGATTGGAAGGTCGTAACGGATTTTCAAGATATGCTTTATTATATGCAAATTTTTTTTTTTTTTTGGTATTTATTGTAAACCAAAAATAGACTGTTTCTCAAAAATTTTCAAATTTTCATATACCTAAGTACCTATTTTTTTTTTAAAAAAAAACTCATTTTTCGGACAAAAAAATTTTGATTCAAGGTGAACACTGACCTAAATTGAAAATTTATTTAAAAAAAAATTTAATTTTATTAAATGTAGATCTTTCTTTAATGATTTTATCTCATATACTACAGCTAATCGTTTAGCTGTGAACTTCATTTTAACTGTCATAAAGAAATTATATTTTTTTAAAATTCGATTCCATGAAAAAATGACATCATTAACATTGGATTCGATAAGGGAATCTTGATGAAAATTTAGTAAGTCTTAAAACATGATTTTAAGCATTTTATTGCATTAATTTATTGTAGATGATAAGTTGGATGAATATTTAGATACATAATTCTTGTCGTGAGTTATTTAATAGTGTAAATCATCCAATAAAAAAGAAAATATTAAGAATAAACATCGGACTTGTAACATTTTAACACTTAATGAATCATTTCTTGTCATCATCAAAAAAAATATTCAATTTTAATTTGTTAAAAAAATTAAATTTCCAAGATGTTCAGTCAAATATTTATATTAGATTTAAAGGGAAAGGTTCTTATATCACGGAACTATCGAGGGGAACTTGATTCACAGGTCATTGATAAATTTATGCCACTTTTAATGGATAAAGGTAAATTTTGGTGATTTTACACAAATAATCTATAATTTCAAGGATATATCGATTAGAATGCTATGTTAAAGTGACATTATAGACTGCTTTAACTAAAATTGTACAATAAAAGTTGTTAAATACCGAAAAACATAAATTTTAACACACCCATACTGGATCTTAATTCTGGATCCATATTATTATCATTTTAGAGGAAGAAGGCACACTTGGACCAATTTTGCAGACACAGGAATGTAATTTCGCCTTCATTAAGACCAATAATCTTTACATTGTGTCAACAACAAAGCGTAATGCTAACATTGCACTTATTTTTACTATGTTGCATAAGATTGTGGAAGTGTTTACCGAGTATTTTAAGGAATTGGAAGAGGAATCGATTAGAGATAATTTTGTCATTGTTTATGAGCTTCTCGATGAGTTAATTGACTTTGGATATCCACAAACAACGGATAGTAAGATTCTTCAAGAATATATCACACAAGAAGGATATAAATTGGAAATTCAGCCACGAATTCCAATGGCTGTAACAAATGCTGTATCATGGAGATCAGAAGGAATTAAGTATCGTAAGAATGAAGTATTTTTAGATGTAATTGAAAGTGTTAATTTGCTGGCAAATCAAAATGGAACAGTTTTAAGAAGTGAAATTGAAGGAGCTATAAAGATGCGCGTCTACTTAAGTGGTATGCCGGAGTTACGTCTTGGTCTTAATGATAAAGTATTATTTGAAAGTACTGGTCGTGGAAAGTCAAAATCGATTGAGCTTGAAGATGTTAAATTCCATCAATGTGTTCGTTTGTCACGTTTTGAAAATGACCGTACAATAAGCTTTATTCCTCCAGATGGCGAGTTTGAGTTGATGACTTATCGTAATAGTAATCAAATTAAACCATTAATTTGGATTGAATCTGTTATTAATAGATTTGCTCATTCAAGAGTTGAGTACATGATTAAGGCAAAATCACAATTTAAAAGACGCTCGACAGCTAATAATGTTGAAGTTATCATTCCCGTCCCATGCGATGCAGATAGTCCAAAATTTAAGACAACTATTGGAAGTGTTAAATATAATCCAGAACAAAATGCAATTATTTGGAATATCAAGTCATTTCCAGGTGGCAAAGAGTTTTTAATGCGTGCTCAGTTCCAATTACCATCTGTGCAAGCTGAAGATGCTGAAGGAAAACCACCAATTCAAGTGCGATTTGAAATTCCATACTTTACTGTCTCAGGCATTCAAGTACGATATCTTAAAATTATTGAAAAGAGTGGATATCAAGCACTGCCATGGGTTAGATATATCACACAGAATGGCGATTATCAGTTAAGGACAAATTAATAAAATTCATATTTTTGTTTAAATTTTTTTTAAAAAAAGTTATATTTTATATTCATTTTGTAAATTAATCATGATGTTCTTGAACGCCATTTTTATTATACTAACTATCTTATAATAAAAACAATAATAGTGATACGTATGATACATAAATGTCTTAATACTTCTTTGACAAACAAATTGACCGCTTATTAAAAAATTTGAAGACGTAAGAATTTGTAACGGATAATAAAAATTCAAATTTTATTACAACCTGAAGTTGACTTCCTTCAAAAAAATTTTAAATTTTTTCTAACGGTCAAATGGCATTTAATGATTAATAGTTGGACAATTCTTTCTATTATGTCCCGTTTGTCGACAAACTCCACATTTTTTAGGTCCTCTGTCACTTCCTCCACTCGATCCTGCTTGCACTACTTGAACATTTGGTGGAAGTGGCACGTCAGCCCATTGAAAAAATTTACATTTATCGGCACTGCATTTGTAGAATGGTCGTGACTTGTTCGGTCCATCTTTTCTGACGATCAATTTATTTGCATTTAAATTACATCCACATTTAACGTTTGGTAAATTCTTTAATATATCCTTCTCCTTTCGTCTTTCATCATCTGCATTTTTGTCAAACCAATTACGACGTTGACCCTGATCATTTCCATTATTATTGCTGTTGTAGGTATTATTGTTGTTGTTATTTCGATTATTTGAAAAGTTTGGAAATAAATGTGCGAATCCTGACTGATTATTACTAGAATTACTACTTGTTCCTGCTGAACGATTGTTATCTTGCCATCCACGTCTATTGTCATTAGAATTATTACTAGATGAAGATCCAGATGTAGATGCATTCCATGGTCGATTATTCGAGTTATTTCCAGCACTTGTGCCAAAATTTCTATTAGACGTAAAATTAGTGTTTCCTGAATTATTTCGATTTGGATTGTTGTTGCTTAATGCTGAATTATTAACTCTAGATGAATTATTACTGAATATTGGATTTTGTTGGACGATTGGACGTGCCGAAGCATTGACTACATTACCTAAATGCTTAACATCTTCCGTCTTAATTTGAAGGACTTCTCTTACTTTCGAGTCACAATATATGCATGTTATGTAATGCCCGCCGTCAATTCGTGAATATGCAGGCACTTCATCAACTTGTGACAACATGTAAGGCTGTGAAAATTTAATTTTTAATTTGTGATTTTCATTATTGCAATTTGTACACTTTTCATCCAAGCTTGTTACATCCTTGACATTAATTGAGAGCCATACAGCATTTTTACATGACGGATATCCTTGACATGATATAAAGGAACCTGTATTGTCCTTTTTACGCTTCAAAACCATTGCTTCTGTTTGACATTTTGGACATTTAACGATTTTATGAACTGCAGTGATTTGTAACGGTTGTGCATTATTATCTGGTTGAACACCAAATCTATTTCCAACAGCTCTGTCTAAATGTGCTACTTCTCTTGTTATAGTTCGATAACAATTCTTATAAATCTCAATTTGTTCTCGAAGTACGTCGTTTGGATTTTTACGTCCTTCACAAATTGCTTTTAAGTCAACTTCCAATCCAGCTCGAAGTTCAGGTTGTGAAAGTGTCAATTTCATTAATTTGTAGCCTTCAACAAGTCCCATACCGAGAATTCCTGTGAAAAATTAAGATAAATTTGTTTTTTGTGGATTAAAGTAAGCGTGACGTAGTTTAAGAAATTACGTACGTAAATTTACGCAACATTAATAAAAACGTACGTAATATTACGTAAAGCTAAAAATGCGTACGTAAATTTATTCAACATTAATAAAAATGTACGTAAATTTACGTAAAGTTAAAAAATACGTACGTAAATTTACGTAAAGTTAAAAAATACGTACGTAAATTTACGTAATGTTAAGAATTACGTACGGAGTTTTACGTAACGTTAAGAGATACGTACGTAAACTTTTTGACCATAACTATAGAAATTTTATAAAGCAATCAAAAAACTTACCAGGAACCAAATGTCCTCGATCAGCTTCTCCAATATATCCACGATCTTTAATCGTTGAAATATGTTCGGCATGTGTTGCATCAGTGCCTATTCCATGCTTTTCCATTAAAGCAATCAAATCTGCTTCCGTTAATAGAGACGGTGGTGATGTTTTACCTTCATGCAGATCCAAAACGGTCGGCACAAAAGTATTTCCAACTTCATATCGATGAATTTCTTTTCCTGTCCATTTCTCATAGATATAAACATCGAGGTAGTTTCTTTCGAGAATTACAAGACCTGTTGCATTGAACTCTTCATCGCCGACTGTAGCATTTACAATTGTTTCAGATCCAACAGCATCACGACTTACACAAGCTAGAAAATGACGAACAATAAGTTCATAAACTCGTTTTTCATTGCCTGTTAGTGAATCTGTAAATTTGGTGGGATGGATGGGAGGATGGGCTTGATCAGACTTATTTCCATTTCGTGGATTCGGTCCCCATTCAAGTACACGATCTGCAAATTCTCCCCAATCTGGATGTTGTCTTTGCATCTCAACTAATGGTCTTAACTTTATATCTGTTGAAAATTTATTCGTTTCTGTTCTTGGATAGCTTATAAATCCCTGAGTATACAGCTTTTCAGCTATTGTCATTATTTCTTTGGCAGTTAATCGTAATTTTCTTGATCCTGTCTTTTCGAGTTCAACTGTGTCCATTGCTTGTGGACGCCACTTTGATTTTGGTTTTTGATGGACATTTGTAATTACTGCAAGATTCTCAGCCTTACATAACATCAAAATTGCTTCACAGCATGGCTTATCAAAAAGTCTATTTCTTGCCCAATTATACTCAACAGTCAAATTATTCAATCGATGTGTCATTTTAATCTTCCAGAATGTTGATGCAATAAAATTTTCTATCTCATTATAACGTTCAACGACAAATCCAAGTGTTGGAATCTGACATGATCCATAACTGACTAAATCATCTTGACTAATATTTTGTGGAAATAAATTTTTAAGACGAAGTGTTTGAAATCGTGTAAATGCAGCACCAATACGTAAATCTAATTCAGAACGAACTTCTACAGCTTGACTGATACGTTCATCTGGTGCATCGAGATTTGTCATTGCTCGTCTTAATGACGGTGCTGTCATGTCTGAAAATTTTGCTCTATAAACTTGAATTCCAGGCTTAATTGCTCGACACACTTCAATAATCTCATATCCAATATTTTCACCTTCTCTATCACAATCAGTCCAAATAATAAGTCCATTGCATGTTCTTACTTCACGTTCCAATGTCTGCTTGATCTTTTCGTACCTTTCTGGACAATATTTTAGAATTTGTGCATGAAATAATTCTTCTGGATCACAACTAAGCCACTTCCGATGAACTCCTGTAAATTCTCGATTCAACAAGTGTCCAGAAACGGAAGTAAAGACAATTTTGCTATTCTGTCCACGAACATTCATCTCGAATTCGTAAATTTTGTTATACGGTGAATATCCTTCTCTCTGTAAGTTATATGAACTTTTAGATACTGAATTATGATATATAAGCATACTACATACTCGATTAGAATGTCCATTAGATAGAATACTGGAAATTGTCTTTGCTGCATCATTTTTCTCAGCAACACAAAGATATTTCATTTTGTCGTATTTCCACAATGATCTACTAAAGTATCTTACTCCATTCAATATTCTAATCAACATCTATGTAATTACAATACATTAGGCACTTATTAAAGTGTTTAAATTAATTAAAATCGAATTTTCTTCAAAAATTATTTTTTTGCGGCAAAATTTTATTTGTAAACAAAAATTCAAATTTTTAAATAACGGTTTTTCGAACCGATTCAGTAAAAATTGATTAAAACAAGAATTTTCATTAAGAATTTTACATGACTGTTTTTCTTTTTTATTTTCGATCAAGTTTATCCTTACTTAAACTAAAAATATATTTTTTTTCCATCATTTTTCAAATAATTAAGATTAAGATTTTTTCTCATTTTTTTTTTCTTCTTTCGATTAACGTCAATTAAATGATAGTGAATAAGTGGTTCATGAATGGTGTATGCGTGTCGTCTTAAAAAAAGAGAATGAATGATTGAAGGAAAATTTAGAAGCGAGAGAAAAGAAAATAAATTAACTAAAAATCGTTGTTTTCCATAAAAAAAAAATATGATCCAGTTAATTTAATCAATTTTAACTGCTGAATATATTTTACGAATAAAACTATAAGCACTAAAGAAGCCAATTGTACCAGTAAGAATAAAGAATGTGAGACACATTAAGCCTGTGTATCCAAAATAAAGCATTGTTGGAATGAATTCAGTGATGTCAAGCTTAATGAAAAAGTAGAAAATGCTATAGAATAAAATATATACAGCACTTCCACCTGATACGAAAAATGATCGCCAGTGCCAAAGATAATTTTCACCACATAATTGAAAATATGTCATCACAATTGACAATTGGCCACAACTCACAACGAGAATACAGAAGACAAGGAAGAGAAATCCGAAGAGGTAGTAGAACTGATTCTGCCAAATTGCACTGAATATAAAAAATAATTCAATAAATACAGCGCCGAATGGTAAAATTCCAGCCATTAATGTACACAATACAGCATTCATGTACCATTGTTGTTTTGGAATTTGACGTGGAATCATATTTGTTCGGACTGGATGTTGAAAGCCTTGTTTACGATATCCAAAATAATATCCAAGATAAACTAACGGTAATGAGATGAAGAACCATAAAAGTAATAATCCAACCATTGTTCCAAATGGCACAGCACCACTCGATTCTTTATCCCAAATGAAGAAATTCAGGAAGAAGCAAGTGCCAAAAACAACGCCTGGAAATAATGTTGCTGTCAATAATGCTGTTCTCTTCCATTCCTTGCCCTTCATTGTTTTATATAATCTAGCTGAGAAATATCCAGCAATTAATCCCATAAAGACAAATAACATTATAGCGGCTGTCATTAATGCACCACGACTTGATGGTGATAACATTCCCAACATTGCAATGAAAATCGTGATGAATGCCATGAAGAAAATTTGTATTCCTGTGCCAATGACAGCGCAAAAAAGTCGTAAGTGACGTGGTGGTCTAAAAACGTCTCCATGAACTAATTTCCATCCTGTTTCTTCTAGTGTGTCCTCAAAGCTATCATCTGTGTTATACTTTGCGATATCTCGTCTCAATGTTCTCACCATAATCATTGTTAAGATTCCTAAAAATCAGAATTAAGAATGAGTAAATTTTCCCGAAATATATTGAAACTAAAGTCGCATGAAAAGTTACCTACAAAAAAAATGTTTACGTAAATAAATCGAATGTACTTTTTACGTTAGTAAAAAGAAATTACGCAAATTATACGTAATCTTTACGTACGTAATTTATAGTATACTTAATTAAATAGTATGTAATTTTAAGTATGCGTGATTTTTACGTAAGTAATTTTACGTATACGTAATCTTAACGTACGTAATTTTACGTATACGTAGTCTTTGCGTACGTGACTTTACGTATACGTAGTCTTTGCGTACGTGACTTTACGTATACGTAGTCTTTGCTTACGTAATTTTACGCATACGTAGTCTTTGAGTACGTAATTTTACGTACACTTAATCTTAACGTACGTAATTTCACGTATACGTAATCCTAACGTACGTAATTTTCTTTACGCATACGTAAACGCAAACCAATATTAAGATAATTTGAGACATAATTTTCCTAAATTCGTACGTCTAAACGGTATATTAATTACCTGATAAAAAGAAGACAACGATGAGACTGTTGATAATGCTAAACCAATGAATTTGTACATCGTTCATTCCAAGTAAATAATCCCATCTTGAAGCCCATTTAACTTGTGATTCTTTCCAAACGACTGAATAAGTGAAGAATAATGATGTATGTCCAGTTTTGCTCACTTTTTGAGGCTTAGGATTGTCGGGAAAACTACAAGTATCTCCTTCAAAATGAAATTCATCATGATCAACAGAAACAGTTTCGACCTCAAAGCCCACGACACGGTATTGACCTCTAAATAGTTACAAATAATAGAAAATAAGAAGAGTACAGATTACAAAGAAATATTATCAACACTTACTCGCTATGTGTGTGATACGAAAGTACAAATCTCAAATGATTATTAATATATGAATCGCCAGTTTTACTATTAACCATTCCGAGTCGATAACCGTGTTCATATTGAACATCCATCGTGTCAGGATTTCTAATTCGTGTTGCAACAGGAAGATTGTCCACAATTAAATGCACAAAATATTCATGTTCAATTCGTTCAGCAACTTTTTTAGACTGCTGTGCATCCCAAGTTATTGGTTTGTCGTGTGAATTACATAGCAACTTACAGCTTACATCTTCTGACATTCTCAATTCGTAAGGCGTATTGACAATTCTATCACCTATAATTATAATTAGAATTTTAATTAGGACATATTTTGAATTATTAATTCAAGTAGCTTCAATTTACCTCGTAATACTTCACCAAGATTTTCTGATTTATAATGTAATGTTCCATTCTTTGGCAGACAGAACTGAAATGAAAGAAAAATATGAAAAAAATCCTTACTGGATGTTTGGTCAATAATGATAATGTAGTCATTACCTGTAGTGAATAATATTCATATGGAAGTTGTGTACGAGATGATGTCATTTTTACTGCTTTCACCTCTTCAGAAAATTGCATGAAAATTTTGTTGAAAAATTAATAAAATAGGACTTAATTGCCAGCATCAGCACAAAAAAACTTACCTATCCTACTTCCTTTCGTGAATTCACGTGGTGCAATACCTGGTACATAAAAGCCATTTGTAAGGCTTATAAGTAGTAATAATACGCAGGCAAATAAACTTAAATTCATTAATAATATTTAATATTTTTTCTCTAACATGAAAGATAAGATTGATATTCTTTGAATTTTCTGCGCTTTTTTACAGTCAGGCGCAATTGACTAACATTTACTTCGGGCACAATATGTCCTTATTGATTACTTAATGACTTATGTTTTATTAAATAGTGTATAATTTCCTATTATTTATTTAAAAAAAACTTTTCAACTTTTTTTTTCTCTTTTCTTCACTCAATCTTTATTTTTTTATAACTTTTATTTTTTACAAGGGCGATCGAAATGCAGGGCACGTTAAATTGTAATCTATGCATAATGATTATTAATCATTAGATGATTTTAAATGCTCTAACATTGAAATTTATCTAAATCGGTTCAATTCAACGGTTACTAAAATTTTAAAAATTTAACAGATTTGAAAAAATTTGAGTTTCGCATCAATTTATTTTTTTTTTAAAAAAAAAAATCCGTTAAAAGATGCAAAGGAATCTGCTTTATTTTGTGACTTACCGTGACAAAATGCACGATACATGCTCATTGACCAAATGCTCATAACTTTGTTACAAAAATGCATAAAATTAGAATTATTTAAAAGTTTTTTGTAGCTACACGTGGTCTGAAAACCTGAAAAATTAAAATCAAATAATCAAATATAATTTTTTAAGTTCTTCATTTTATTTCTCTTTGATTTGTACAAACTATAATTTTTTCCTTAATTTTTTTCATTTTCTAATTTTCATTTTTTTATAGACAAACAAACAGCAGTTTTACAAATAAAAAAAGTTTTTTTTTTATCATTCTAAAACAATCTTAGTTTCTGGATCATTATTATTTTTAAATAATTAATGGATAATCCTTTCATTACTTTCACATTTTTTTTTTCGCTAACAATAAAAATATTTTTTCTTCTTTTATTATTTTATTAATTTTACTTTTTATGTCATAATGATTTCTATTGAAAGTGTACCCTGATGATTATGAAAACAATTTTTTTGGCCACATTTACCAATGATTTTTTTTCTCTTTTGCTTTATAATATATTTAGTTTTCCAAGAAGGACAAGAAATGTGCTCAAGAAATAAAATTTTTTTTACAATACAAGAATTTTTTATTTAAATTTAGATTTTCCAATGAATTTTTTTTAAAAAGGTTCTACAAATCGAGCATAAAGCTCCATTAAAGCTTTTCTGTTGAAAATACCCAATTGAAACTTTAATGTCTAATTTGGTTCATAAATCTGTCGTTATTGGTGCTAATTATGACTGACTGTGAACCAACTATCTAGAAAATATAAAATTTTAGACAAAACTTTCGAATTTCGTCTATCATCAATTGAAGATAAAATCTTTTTTTTTTTAAGGAAATTGATTTCTAGATTCTAATAAGTTTCATTCTAATTTCATTGGTCATCTAGTATTTAATAACTATTGAAGTATAAGAAGGCATTTAATGTTCATGTAGGAAGTGTTTTTATTTTCTCGTCATTTTTGATTTCGAAAAAATTTACAGAATGGAGAAAAGTTTTTTTTTTTTTTGTTCAAGACAGGTCGGTAGGAAGAATTTTTCATTTTTAATTCGTAAGGTATAAAATTTCTTGATTGATGAAAAGTTTTTTTTTTAATGTGTGTGCGTTGTTTGAAACTAGAACTTTCATACGACATTTTTTCTGCATTCTTCAATTCCCAGAAATTCATTAAGGTTTGTATGCTTGCGACAAAAAAAAAATTCTATTAACTCTGCTGTATTCTAAACATTTCATTAAATGGTGTTTTTTCCTCTTTGGCAAAAACTTTTTCTTTTATGATTTTCACTACGCTTAATTAAATTTGTTAACAATTTTATTTTTTTAAATTCACCTTTTTAAACTATTTTTTAAAATGCTAAATTTTTTAATTTTCGTTTTGAGGCCGTTCACTTAATACGTTACGCAAAAAACGGATTTTTGGACCTCCGCTCCTCCCTTGTTACGATTTTTGTAAGAAGAAACCATTTTTGTATGATCTGTTACAAAATCCTAGACCCTCTCTTCCCCTTAAAAAGCAAGCGTAATAAGTGAACGACCCCTTTACTGATTCTATAATTTTTGTGTCTGTATCTGTTGTTTTTTAATAATTCATCAAAAATTCTTTCAATTTGTAACATTAACCATCTTTTTTCGTCAGCTATATCATATCATAAAGTTGATGTGGAAAAGTATCTTAATTATGTGAACAAAGAAGTGTCTTAGCAATCATTTTTATTCATTGGTAAAAAAGATTTCAACCAATTTCAACAATTTATCATATCAAAAAATTAGCAAAGCTTTGATTTTATGAATCTTTGGCAATCAAAAAACTTGATTTATTGTTTGTTGTTTTTCACAGAACTTATAAAAAAATATGAAATTTTTATATTCCAACATGATTTTAGTTAAGGTTAAATGATGATCCTGGAAATTTTAAAAAATATGAAAAATCTAAAATTTGAACCAAATTTAGAGTTCAGAAAAGGATTTTTAAAACAATAAATAAATTTTAATTTTTCTTCAATTTTAGGTTCATTCAAATTCATAAAATTTAATGATCATATTGTTCAGGCATAATTTATTGAAATATTTTTAAAGGGTCGTTCACTTATGAAGTCCATCAAAAACATGGATTTGTAGACACCCCTCCCCCCTCTGTCACAAAATCTTCAAACAAAAAATTCTATTGTTTAAAACTGTTACACAGCTTCAGACCCCCTCTCCTCTAAAAATCGGAAATCATAAGTGAACGTCCCCCAAGGATTTTATTTGCAGGTTTTCATTGACTCTAGCACAAATACAAACTATCTAAAAAGCTTCAAAAATTCAAATGGATGCATTCATGAGGATCATAACTAACCGATCTTAGATTGCTGATCCATTTGACCATAAGAATCTACGTTCAATTTCAACTCGATTGAACTAAATACCTTCATGATATTTCAATTGTGAGGAAGGGGTTAAGGATGAGCACAAAAAAAATCCAAAACGAGTTGATAAAAATAACAATTTTTATTAAAGCATGCAGTCGCATTAGATATTTTCTTCTCAGAAGATATACAAATATTCATAGAAAAAGCTCACCATTTGATCTTTAATGTTTCCTTTTCATTTCTTAAACTTTATGATTATCTCTTTTTATTCTTGCTCACTAAAATGTTCATAATATGTATATGGCATTAAATACAAATATAACGTCTGTTTCATTTTCTGATACCTTCTCTCTGTATTATCAAGCAAAAATAACATTTTAGTATTTTTTTTTTATTCAATCATAATAAAGTTGATTCTTCTTTTTCTATGTATTGAGTATTTTTCCGTATTTTTCTTACAATTTTAAACATCTTTTGGGGATTTTCTCTTTTTTTAATGATATGGAAATGATAGAATGCTATTTCGATCCTTAATTTTGGATTTATAATCATTTTGATGAAGTTTTGAGGAAGTTTTTCAGGACAAATCGAATTTTATTGAACTCTAACCTCAAAATTTGAATTGAGTCTTTTGCTAGGTGTAAGTTTCTCGGATATCATTCAATCTCAGTTATAATTCTAGAGCATGATGTGCCGCGGCACAAAAAATAGATACTGTTCTACAGTATCTATGGGTTATACCCGAGAAACTAACACTTAAAATATAAGTCTGATCAGGCAAGGAGAGATTCAACTCAAATTTATTGAAAGAATCTCAATAAAATTCCATTTTCCAGCAATACCTCACCAACAGAAAATTAAATAACATAAAGTATAAGATAATTAAGAATGATAAAGGTTTGTTCCAAAAACGGAATGTTTAATCACTTTTAACAATATACATACATAATGTGAAAAAATTCTCAGAAAAGTGTTTCTTTTGACCATTTTCGAGACGATGGACCTGGTAATGAAGGATCAAATGCGACCGCAATGTCATCTTCATCGAAAAGATTTGGCTGTTGTTGAGCATCAGTTTGTTGCGGTGCTTGCTTGTCGTCATCTTGCGTCATTAAAATGGGCATTTCAAGAATCACAGCAGAAGAAGATCTAGGGGCGGATGATTTTATAAAAGAGCTTTCATTTTTATAATCTACAACGTTAATTGCAACACATTCGGTACTACTTGATTTCTTACTGATATTTCTATTATTATTATTAATTTTAATATTATTATTATTTTTAATATTCTCATTAATCTTAATTTTATCATAACTAATAATGGGTCGTATCGTCGATAATTTGTCATTTGATCGCTGCTGTCTTTCGATTTCGCATGATGATGAACTTCTAATCGTTTCGAATTTATCTTGCGGATGATCACAGGACACCAATGTACCTGCTATCTCGCTACTTTTCATTATAACAGAGTTATCACATTTTATTGTACTACTGCCACTAGGAATATGTTGATCTGTTGATGGAGGACTTTGCAGACTTATCTCATCACTATCGGTACTAAATTGCTCAAGATCATCATCTGTATCGTTACAACTTTCATCAAAAACAGATCCATTTGCTGAGTCAGCACACTCAATTGATGACATTTTAAATGAACTTAGTGATGCCAACGGTGCCCTTCGATTTGAATCTGTCGGAACTACAGTTGCAGCTACTGTATTAATTTTATTATTTGGATGACTTGCGTCATCATTGTCTTCTATTTTACTATTACTAGACATCGACGTTTTACTTTGGTGTATATTGCTATTTAAATTAACAACATTTTCAGACAATTGTCTACTATCGCTACTATGATATATTTGTTGTTGTTGCTGATGATGATTGTTATTACTTATCTCATCAGGATATTCACTTATAGAATCTATTGAATTATCTTCGTGTCGTCGTCGCTTAAAACGATCGAGGACTTTTATATGATCCTTAACAGAACCGCCACTTAAATGCGATTGACGTTCGCTTGGACATGGTGACGATTTTGGAGTTGCTTCAATGATGTGTATGCCTGGATATGCTAAAGCCGTATGATAATCATAATCCCATGATGTCTCACGACTTGGTCGTCGCGATGAATTACGTGATACGGGAGGCAATGAACTTAAACCTAATGTTATTGCTGAAAATCTCCGCTCTAAGAATGAACTTTCAGTACTGCAACATGTCATTCCACTACTCCTTCGTGAGTCGATACCCTTAAAAAATGCAAGAAGAAATTATTTTTAATCAAGATAAGTAAGCGTAAAGGAGACATGAGAGAGAAACTTACTCTTGGCACAGATAATAAACCATGTGGATATGATGCTATTTCAGCTGTAGTTGTAAATCTCTGATCAAACTCATCGTCCGCCTCTTCACAATCGCTTTCATTAAAGAAATTTTCATTTTGATTACTATAATTATCGTTTAAATGATAGGCACTAAGTATCCTAGATGATTCTGTACTACTTTGACGACGATTACGTCCCATGTCTGAATATCGTCGCGGTGGCTCTAAAAGTGTACTATAACCACCGATTGAGGAAAATCTAAGATTAGGATTGATTAAATATGGTGGACAACTAACATTTCCTACTGAAGCTATGCGATCTCGATTGAGACCAAAGTTAATAGGCATTGGAGGAAGTTCAAGCTCGTCTTGATATAAGGAAAATGCTGTTTTCTCAAATACTTCTTGCATTTCACGGTCCTCTTCTTCTTGTACTGCTGCAGCTGCTCGAGCTGCTATTTTAGGATCCTAAAAGAAATATTTAAGTAGAATTTATATTATGCTTTAGAGAAATAAAATTGTGGCTATACTTACCTTTAAAGCTTTGACCGAATGACTACGACTCTTATAAACGATTAAAAATACCATGAGAAAAAAGAATCCACCAAGTGTGGCGGCTATTCTTATTCCAGTCATAACATCATAAGTTGCATAAAACTCAGCACGCATCGCCTCTCTCGTCTCATTTCTTTGTCCATTATGGAAGCTATAAACTCGCGTTGATGTCGTAGATTTGTAGGTCGTTGTAAAAGCTTTATATGTTGTTGTTGAGGGTTTTTGTGTTGCGAGAATTTTCTCTGATTGTGACGTTGTATTCGATGTTTTTGTATATGACGTTGTACTACTAAGTGATGATGGTGCAGCGGTCGAAACTGATCTGTTTTCAACATTTTTAATTTGACTGTAAAAATAAACAAAAATTGATTTTTTTTTATACAAACGTGTCTAATCGAGAGGAAATTTTTGTTTTAAGATAGTTTATGTAGAGTTGAATTTTAATAAAAAAAAAGGTGAAGGAAGAAAGAATTCGGGGAAAAAACTTTTAACTACACAGAATATAAATGTAAATATTTACATCAATTTCTTTCTTCTTCTTCTTATTTTCATTCTATTTTACTTTAAAATGTTCACTTTTATCAGTGCAAGTATTTTAAATTCTTTTTTTTTTCAAGGTTTTCGTCTTCTTTAATAGATTTAAATAAAACATTGTAGCATACCTCAGCGACTCGCCGTATGATGAAGTTGTAGAGAAATTATTATTTTTAGTAAAATAAGTCCTCAACGATTGACCCGCTATAGTTGTTTGTGATTGATGCTGATGCTGCTGATTAAAAAGATATGATGAGCTCGATGGCGACGACGGTGATTCATCTATTGACCGTCGCGCAGTTTTTCCCATTGCTAAAGAACCAACATTATCTGTAATTGAAAAAAATAAAAAGAAAAGGAAATTATTGAAGCTATAAATTTAGAGCAAGATCAAGTGGATGTATGAAAATAAATAATAAATTGATCATCAAAGAACAGCATGTTTATTTTACAAAAAATTGTGATTAATTGTAAACTATTTGAAATATGAAATAAATCAACTTCAAAATTCAAAATTAATTTTTCCTTTTTTCACTCGATTTTCTCGGAATCAATATATTGAAAATCAGCACCACACAAGTGTCGAAAAAGAAAGTGATGAAGTATATAATGTTCAATCATTGGTGTTTTTGTTACGCAAATAAACTTTTTAATACAATATAACGTCATCAATCATTGCTGTATTTATTCAACGATACTCAGAGACAGTTCATTCATGTGATGTGAATTTTTTTCTTTTTTTGCAGGAGGTCAATCAACTTTTCAACTTAATCATCTTTACGAGTTCATAATTTTCTAAAAATGCTGATGATGTTGCATGAAATCACATAATTAAAAAGAAATTGACTCAGATTAATCGCAAAAAGACGGTTAATTTAGAAATAAAAAAAAAATACGAAAAATAATCTTCTGATGAAATCGCGATTAAGATTCATGTAGTACAGAAGCAGAGAAAGGAGAATGAATTTATGATTGTAATTAAAATATCATAATAGGTTTAAATTGGACAGTTGACATTGAAAATCCCCAAAAAAATTGTCGAAGTATTGCAGTGCTGATCAACCTTTTTTGGTCCACGGCATACCTTAGCAGTAAGTCTTTGCCAAAATCGCACGTGGCATATGTTTTGTGAAATATCTCGAATTTTTCACTACACTAATATGTGCCGCGGCACATGGGATGGTCATTACTGAAATTTAGTTTAGTTTCATTGCGTAAACGGGTTTTACCTAAAGTTATAGAATAGAGATATTGTCTCCATGTTTCTATTGTACCTTGCTAATACCATTGGAAAAAACGGAAACTTTGATTCTATTGTTTCAATTCTGTACCTTAAGTATAATTTTTGGGATTATTTAGATTCAGTTCGTTTTGGAACAAGCAATCTGCAAGTTGTGTTTTACTCTCTCTTTTGAGTCTTAATTACTTATTTTAAGCTGTCTTTAAGGAGAAGATAATATTAAAGAGGAATAGAAAATTTATTGAGACGCATTAAGCATAGAAATTTCAGTTAAAAAATGAAGTTCTTAATATCTTATTTATTTGCTAAATTAATGTTAATTTCAATTGCTAAGGCTGATTTTCAAGACCTTCCGAATCTGTTCAATCAAAGCTTTTCAAAAGTCGAAACAAGGTGCATTAACGACTTAATAGATCTAGGGAGCAGCAATCATTCAATTCTGAATAGTAAGTCACAGTAGCGTAGCCAGGAAGGAATTTTCACCCGTGGGAAAATTCAAAACCGTAGCGGGGATTCGGCTCAAAGTTTTCTTCCGTGGGAAAATTTTGAGCTGTGTCCTAGCTGCGGTTTTGAATTTTCCTACGGGCAAAATACTATTCTGGCTACGCCACTAGTACTAATTCATAAATTAATGTAAATGCATTGACAAATTTAAAATTAACGTATTTTCCAGCCTGGTCAAACTTTGAAATAACAAAAATGTTTAGCAATTCTCATGACTTTGGGGATTTTTTTGGCTGTAACAGCTTCAAAAACACTCAATACTGTCTGATTCAATATTTTCAAGAATCAAATTCAACAATTTTTGTTAAGCCTTCAACTTCTTATTACCAGAAGATTTGGACAGACCTTGACAAGTCGTTCCTTGGAGCTGCTTGTTTTCCATCGTCTTGCAACATGATCGACGTACGGCAAATATTACAAAATATTTATAAATCAAATAATTTAACTTTTGGAGACAAAATGTTTTGTAAAAAACGAAAAAGTGAAAAATTTGGAATCGTATTGAACAAAAGTAACTTTGCAATCCTTAGTTGGTGGAACATGGAAAGAATTGGGTATGTCTAGTAACGTCAAAAAAAATTAAATTTCAAAAAGCGCCGTTCATTTATTACGTAACGCTCTGATGGGGGGGGGGGGGGGTGGGTCGATAGTTTGTTACGGTCTATTGTTCTCGCACGTGATTCTTTTTTTAAAATAATTTTCTTTAAATTTCGTTTCAGAATTCTAACTACTGTTATCTTATTGGCATTGTTATTCTCCATATTAGGAATCAATAAGTTAGAAATTTCAACTATCTTAAAAGATTTGTTCGGGAATAATCAATTTAATGAACGAACAGGATACATGGATGGCATTAAAGCAATCTCAATGATTATAATTGTTTTTGGCCACTCTTATTCTTGCCTTATCGTAATGGCATTTAAAAATGGCGCTAATTTGCAGCAGTTTGAATCTGGTCTGTTTTATAAGCCTATATCAGCTACAGCTTTGATGATGGAAGCATTTTTTATAACTGGTGGGATTTTGACTGCAATGTCATTGAAGAAAGGAATGGATGCTGAGTAAAATTATTCTCTATACTAGCTCAGTTAGATTTTCAAATTAAATTTTCAATTTTAGTAACAAGCTATTTTGGATTATTAAATTCTATCTTAAACGCTTCATGCGTTTAGTTCCAGTTGCAATATTTTACATAATTTTATTGACGACCTCAGACTCTGACACAATGGCACCCTACAATGTTGGTATGGATGAAAAAATACGAAAGCAAATTTGGTTCATGCCTTTTATGTATAATTTCCTGACTGATAAAATCAGAGTAAGTTTCTTTTATTCCTTCAGCATGGCCAATCTTATTAAATAAAACTAAATTCTAGCACTTTTCAATGATCTGGTTTGTTTCGGTGTATCTACAACTGAGCATAATGGCACCTTTCTTTTTGCTACTGACTAGAAAGCTAAAATATGGAAATATAATTTCAATATTTTTCTTGATATGCTTTGGGGTTGTTCGATATCTGCATTTGTCAAATGGACTTTTAGATTACTTTCTAAATTCAACAAATGCTGAGTAAGTTGAATGAATGATCTAAATTTTGAAGATATGAAATTGGTTTTGTTTTTATATTTAAGGATGTATACTAACGATTCTATTAATGGAGAATATGTTGCAGTAATATTTAGACTGCTTCCATTTTTCGGTGGAGTTATGTTAGAGAAGTTTCTAACTGAGAAATCAACTTTGAATAAAGTAAGAATTATGAAATTAAGTTCTAATACCTATTTGTTATGAAAATTAAAAATGTTCGATATTTTCAGGTTATGATAAAAATATCTTTCTTTATAATGCTCACCACGCTTGTCTGTCTGATGATTATTGGAGTATTACTACCTTTAAAACAACTTATAGCAGTTGCTGATACCTTAAGCATTATCTTTATCTTCCTAATATTTTATCTAATACATCATAATGATTCGACAATCAAAAAGTTTCTCTCACTAAGATTTTGGGAACCAATTTCAAAAATGGGATTAAGTATTTATCTCATGACTGGTTATTATATGTTTACTATTCACGAACGAGAGATTGAACCAATTGAAGTCAAAAATGAATTGCATTTTGTAAGCTGACTTATTTTTAAAAAAAATTTTTAATCTAAATACATTACTTTTAGGTTAGGTTATTCTTATTGATGACTTTAAAGAGTTCTGTACCAATTTTATTCACTTTTGTGTTTGTTGAAGAGCCTTGGTCAAGGCTAGGAGGTTACATGAGCAATAATTTATTCAATAAAAAATAATTCAAATGTGATGTTTGCAAAGTTTGCTTTGAAAAGGGTAAACTGGGGTAAACAACTATGACTCAACAAATATAATTCAAATAAAAAATTTCCGTTATATGTGCAAATTAAATTGCCTAAAATCAACAACCAAACAAAAAAACAATTTTTGTAATTGCACAAATTTATCCAATTGAAATAAAATTTTCAAGTTTGTTTTCAATATCATCAATAAATATTTGCTACTTCAGTAAGGTAAACTAATTTCCCCTCGAATCAAAAAATCATCACATTTGAAAAACAAATAGAAAGTAAATTATATGAAAATTTATTAAAGTAATCATTTCCGTTAAAGCAGCTGTGAAAACACATCACTGTAAATCAGATTTACTTGATATGTTTATTTTGAAATCTATCTATACTCTCCATCGCATGAAATCGGAACAAAATTTTGTTATATTTGATTTACAGTTCAATCGATATCTGCTTCATGCTTATGAAACTTTAGCTCTGTATCGACGATGGATCATGATGATAATTTTCATTTTTTGATATAATAAATATCCATTTCGTTCATGAAAATATAACAATTCAGCATCTGTTGTGAACACTTAAAATTATCATAAAGTGATGGAATGTACAATCACATAATTGTACAGACAGAATTATTTTTCTTTTCTCCCATGCTAATTTTAAAATTCATAAAATGACGCTTTTTGTTATTGAATATGAAATTCATGAGAAATGCAGAGAAAAGTGAAATATTAGGGACATTTTTTTTGTCTCATAACAACCGCTATCTGTTCTTCCTTTCTTTTGTACGACCTAGTATACAGACATCTATTTGAAGGCATGATAAATAATGAACATTATATCATGCAACTTTTAAAATGATGCTGTATGTTGATGACTGTTTGTCGGTGATTTCAAATTTCTTAAAATTTAATTGTCTCGATGACGGAGTCTAGTTCAATTTTTATGCTAAGTTTGGTATAATTTTGATGGAAAAAAAAGCATGAAACGTTAAATGCAATAGGCCGCACTAAATATAAATCACTTTTTCAAAACAGCGCTGCAAATTTTTTCTGTATAACAACTTTTTCCAGACTTTGCTTCCTTCTCACGTCCTTTTTATTTTTGCTCATTTCCACTTCCTTCTTTTGGTGTCAAAATGTTTGACATGAAAGTACATAAGATATTGTACACCTAAATTGATGGCTCATTTTACGATAAATTTCTCTTCAAATTGCAATTTTATGTACTGGGTACAGTGATCTTATGTTGGTACTATGAATGACTTTATTGCTATTTTTGAAAAAAAATTACAAAAGTCCTCGTGTTTTATATCGAGGGACTTCAGCGCATTTTTGACGCGGCGATCAGTAATCGAGCTACGAATTGAAAGTATATCAACTTTCAGGACAGACCTGGACAGACCTTGCAAAATTCTACATAAAAATAACGATAATTTTACAAAAATGTTACAACAACAATCAAAAACCCTTCAGTTTCAATTTCCTCACATTCATTGTGCATTAAAAGTGTGTTTTCATTATGCACAAACTAATGAAAACTGAACAAACTTGCAAAACTGCACAAAAAACTTTTCGTAAAAAATAACGGTCAAAAAATTTTCAAATGTCAACGGTTAAAAAATATTTGAAATTTCTATGACGTGAAGTTGCAGTCATGTGTTGATTATTTTTCTTTGTGAAATTAAAAATTAATTAATTAAGGTGTTTAAACACAAATTTGGGACTTTTAAATATATTTGCCGCCAATAACTCGATGAAACGAAGCTAATAAAACAAACCCGAGCTCTCTACGATGTCTAGATCAAAAGATAGTTTTTCAAAAATTTGCTGCCGATCAAAGTGTATGATCGAGCTTCCTTTTTGAAAACAAGTTTCCAAAAATGCGCTAAAAAATTGGTAAAATTATTTTAAAATTGATTTATGAAATTTCATCAAATTAAACTATAAATTTCAACCTGATCCTTTACAAATCTTTTGTATCATCGCCATTTTTCAAAAACTAAACTTCAACTAGATTTTCCTTATAGATATTGTAAAATGTGATTTATAAATAGGGTACCAACCTCTTTAAGAAAAGTTATTATTAAATATTACGTTGAATATGCCAGCTTTTGAGCGAGATAACTTTTAAAAAAATTTTCCTCGTCATCGCAGAATCAACAGATGAATCGAATATGCTACGTCAGCTAAAATGCAAATATTTCTACATCATCTTCAAGTGAAAATGCTTTAAAAAAAAAAAAAACAAAAGATTTTTTTAAGAGAATGAAAAATTTGAAAGATTTTTCAAGAAGCTGATTTTTTTTAGATTAGACTTTGACTTTTTGGGAAAACTTGAATTATTTCAAAAGAATAAAAGTTTCCATTGAAATTTTATACCCCGTATTATTAGACACGTAAAAGTCAAAAATCATAAAAATATTAAAAGAATCTTTTTAAAAAACTAATTGAAATCTGGAAGATAAAATACAATAGAAACTTTACATTAATTACAAACTTTTCAATTACCTCAAAGAGAATATAATTAAAAACTATCTCAAATTTCCACCCAGACGTACTTTATTACTCTTGAAAATAAATACGACATATAAAAAAATGAAGGAAGAATTATAAAAGTTTTAATCCTCAAGCTCTCTCAGCTTTAATATATTTTTTTCATCCTTTCTGCTTTACATTCATTACTTTTTTTCTCCATCTGATATGTGTATATTATTCAGTATTAGTGTAAGCTCTGTATGCTTAATGTATTCCTTCCTCGGTAGTATTTATGCTTAATAAGTGGAAATATATTTCTTGACACAAACTCAGTTCTCTGTATTGCAGATGTTACATGATTATTCATTGTGCTCTAATTATGATTATATTCGCATGACAATAAAAATTAAAATTGCAACTCTCGTGCTGCAAAAAGATAATGTTCTTTAAACTGTTTATTTATAAATGCTTACATACCTAAATTTGAAACTTTAATTTTATAAAATTTTAAATCTGTTAAGTTAGCACCCCATCCCTAAACACATAGACAATCACATTAAAAATTTAATAACATTTTATTGACACATTTTTCAATTCTAAAAAAAATCTAATTTCATAATTAAAGGATGCTTATTTTTATACCAAAAATGTTTCAACTTTGCTTTTAAAATAATTATTATATAAAATAATGAGTAAGGTTCACTGATAAGCGTCAAAATCAGTAATGAGCTTTTATGTTAATTAGCTAAATAAATGGCAACATTTTCAATAAATCCCCCTCCTCATTTTATATTCATAAAGCGTTATGATGTCTGGATTAACTTTGTGTGGTTTACAGCAACATGATAGCAAGCAGTTTAGCGAACGTGAATTCATTAATTAATTTCGATATTTGCTTTAACAAATCAAGACAGCAAAAATCATATGATCTATAAAATATATCAAATGCCATGAACTTTTGATACATTTTCGGAAGTAAGGATGGCAAGTCAACCAACTGTGGCATGACTTTTCCTAACATTTTCCTTTTTCGTCTATCTCAAAATTTTCCCTTATTCTTGTTTTGCCTTTTTTTTGTTACTGATGTTTCATTGTTGACTGACATTCTGTTTTTAGCTTCATTTTATTGATTTTTCTTATATATGTGCTTCTTTGTGTGTCGGTGCGGGTTCATTTGTCTCTTTGAGTATTTTTTCTTTTTTCTCTCCCTCTCTTCCCTTATCAAAATTTACCTGCTCTAACAAATGTAATGTATTATGCTGGTTTGTTTTATTACATTTCCATTCCTTTCTACATTTGCTATAGTAAACTGTTGAGGACTTTCCACTTTCATTGTCAAAAATTTATTCTCAACGAATATTAAATGACAAGATTTTCCCTCTTCTTTACTTTATTTTCTCCTCTGTTCTCTGTTGCTGTACATCATCGACTTACTTCCTTTTCTAGCTCTGACCTTACATTGTCATAATCCGATTATGAATGAAGCTTCTTCCTTACTATATACATATGATATGGGGATTCAATTTTTTTTTTTTCCATTTAAAACTTAAATTGATATTTGCGATTTATCATCTTTAATAAAATATGTTGTGAAGTCAAATGACTGATGTCTTTTCACTTTTTTGGTAGCCTTCATTTGGGTTTCAGCTTTTTTTCAAGGCTGTTTGCATAGAATGTTAATATTGACGTAATAAAAAGATTGAATAAAGCTGGAATAAAGTATAAAAACTCTTGTTTTGATACTAAAAACTTACTTTAATTCTGAATTTACTGGAATCTACCAAAATTTACTTCCATTTTTTGTTAAATTAAGCAAAGCCATACCCAACTTAGTTATGTCTTATTTTCATATCCGGTGGAGTTGCTGTAATAAATTTTGTGGATACATTGTAGGTTAATGCGAAACGTGTTCATATTTTATGCGAATCTTATTTATTTTGAATGACATGAGAACATGTAAAAGATTGAATCTGGCTGATAAAATATGAAAATGTTTATTATGGCTCTTGAAATGGGAAGTTTTCTGATTTTTTTCTCTGATAACTCAGGAAGCAACAGTATCGAGAACAATATTCATATAAAGAATATAAAATAAACCTTAAAGTCTCCAGTTCTTATTTTTTTTTTTTTTTTTTTAAAAAAAACTTTAAAGCAAATCTAAACTTTTTTCATAAAACACATCAAAAGCTTTAAAGCTTTCAATTTTCTTTATAGCCATATTCACATTCAGACATAATCCGTAAGGATTGGCATCAGTGAAATTTTCATAAGTTATGAGACAGGCAAAGCATATAAAAAATAAAATAAAAATAAAAATGTGATTTCTTATTACACATTTTGTTAAAACTTGCATACAGCAAAGAGATTACATTATGTAGTCATCAGACTAAATGGCGTCGCAAAGATTTATTTCAATGTCACAACATTCTATTTAATAGATGATATGATGGCTTTCAAAATGTTATCATCATGTTAGAATCGCAATATTATTACGAGGATGTATGAGGCTTTTTTAGAGTTACTGTTTATGAATGCATAAAAATATTAAATTGGTATTCTTGTTGTGTAGTGCTGTAGTTTCTATTGCTAAATTAATTCGTGGATTTTTTTTTGTTGTGGTTATCAAAATGAACAATAAAACCCAAAAGCTAATTGATCCAACAATTTTTCAAGTCGACTTGAATTAAAAATTCTTATTTTAGGAATATGTAGGATTCTTAAAATCATTATGAACAATATTTTTATTTTTAGACATCAAAACCAGACAGCCAATGAAAAATAATCAATGACCTTCACATAGAATCTACATAAATCTCCTTTACAAACTTTCTTCTTCACTGTTGATTTTAGTACATAAATTTCAACATATTACTCTAGTCACAACATCCATAAAGCATAAAGAAGAGATAAAAAAAGTTTCTCATAGTCACTTACGATGACATTCCAAAAAGCCACAATGTTACTTCCATAAATCATTTCTATTTCTAAACTGTTTTAAGGATCAGCAAATTTTCTCATGTTGCCTAAAATGTCCATTTCCCACAGCAATATGTCTCTTGAATCATGTTGAGTTTAACACATCAGCACAATATGCAAAATTTCAGCATTTTCATGTACCATATTTTGATTTATTGTCGACTTGTAGACCTTTCAATTTCATTTGACTTTCCACAAAAATAAATCGTCCATAAAAATGTCAAAAATATCATTTAGTCATGGTATGCATCAAAATATTTGGACGAGGTGTTTACTGCTGCTGCTCATGTTGATGATTCAGATTTTTTTTTATAAAAATATTGAAAATTGACCATTTTTGAGGCATATTATTTTTAAACGATATCAATGGGATCATATGTGGATGTAAAGTCATCAATTTTCAAAATGTTCAACATTTATATCCATACTGTGTTCGATAATGTTTTTTACAGACCATTCATCAGACCATACGTCATGAAATATCTTATTCGACACAGCAAATGAAAATCGATGATATTTAAAGTTCAATGTCTATGTCCTTATACACAGCTGAAGCACTTTATCACCATAAAAATAGCTTCCAAAAAAAAAAACAAATGAGTTTGTAAAAATAGAATCGGAAGCATCAGGTTGATCGATAAGCTTTTAGAGGTGAAATGAATACAATTGAGGATGTAAGTGTAAGCTTATTGTGGAACTCGAAGTGACAAAAGTCATTTGTTCATAGTATAGGACATTTATATTGATTAATCATGATTCATTTATTTTGTATCGAACAAATGTGTCAATTATTGGACATAAATTGAATATCACTTACAATTTTTCACGTAAATTATGGATTTATTGTCATTTTAATTACAGACAATGTTAGAAAAATCGCACATGTCTAATTAATTTTGAACATTATAAATTGCTATTTAATTTTAAATAACGTAGAGTTAGTCAATGTATATGCAATTTACTATAATTTATAGCACACCATATTCTTCTACTCTATACATAGCAATGTAAAAATTGAAAAAAATTATCAATAATAACGTTCATTAGAGAGCAATTAAATTTTATGTAATGTTACTTTAATCGCACACATAGACCATAAATAAGGGCAATCATTCAGAAATTATGATCAGTTATTAACAGTTAAAGGGAGAAATTTATTATTCATATGCCGCAAAATGGGAAGTTATTGGAGGAAAACACATGAAAAAGGAAGAGTGAAAAAATTAGAAAAGAATTCTAGCTCGTTATGGGATCGATTGCTTATGATGTTCTGCAGAGCATTAGTTCTTCAATTTTCTGTAATGAATTAAATATCCCAAAAAGAATTAAGATTTTGTATCAGTTTAACCACAAAAAATATTGTCTTTAAAAAGATTGTAGCTTCAACGACAACATACAGTAACTAATCAGCCATGTACATCACAAGTGAATGACCCCTAATACCTTTACAAGATTTCAATTGAATCGCATTATTGAAAATAGTTAAAATAAATATTTACTTAACCACATGTTTAGAGTCGTAATTGAATTGTGAACTTTACGAGAGGTAACGGTTGAGAAGTCATTGCATTACAGTAAACTAGCTGACTCGATAAAAATAAGATGGTTGAAGAAAAAAAACTTCAGAATGTAATCTGTGCTATAAAAATCAGCTTATAAAGCTAATTTTCGAATGTTTACTTTTTAAATTACATTAGCAATCAGTCTAGCACGAAAAATTCAACTCGCAACATGAAAGAATTTTTTTTTTCTTTTTTTTTCTAATAAAAATTCATTTTTTTTTTTCATTTTTCTTTCGCACAAATCAATTTTCACATAAAAGAGTGTGTATTGATGCGATTACTCCTTTCCTTTTTCTTTTACATCCAATTTATTTGTTCAAAGGTAAAATTTCTTCTCATGAGGCAGAGAGCATGAACAAGAAGAAAAGAAATCAATAAAATCATAAGAGGAAAGAAGGGCTTTAAAGAGGCTATAAGTTTACGTATATTTGCTTAAATACATGTACATAAGATATTGGGTAAGTCATGCAGAATTATAAGGTGAATAAGTCAATATTTATGCATAACACCTGGATGATTTTTTTTCATCATCAATTTTTTGAAATTTTTATTGAGAAAGTTTGAATTTTAGGTACATAAATGCAGGTTAACAATTTTTCATGTATTTACATAGTTATGCATCCTGTCTGTGTTTGAAACTTAAATCAGGATTCAAATAAAATTACTTTAAAATCCAATTTTATTAGCTGAAAAGTTGCATTATAGCAATATATTCATGACTCATCGTAAGCTCAATAATGATAAAGTCATAAAAGGACATCAATAAAAATTGACCAATAAAAGGCACTTATTGTATCTAACAAAAAAAGTGCTACAATTTCAATTTTTATGATTCAATTTTATTACCATCAATTAATTTCAAATTACCAAAGAACATGACAGAAAATAGCATGAACATGATTGGTCAAATGGATATAAAATAGCAACAGACAAACACAATTTTGTGCAATGCAATAAATTCATTGATCAATATTTGAAATGTCATCAAATGTTAGTACAGAAAATGTTCATAAAATTGAAGGTGAGTAGCTCACAATGACCTAGATCTGAGATGCTTTCATTTTACTTTATCGCATTATCATATAGATGTTCTATAGAAATTAGGTCATTATGAGTTTAATGGAGATGTCTTTATACCAAACAAATAAAACATGGAAAAATTATTTTGCATTCATTTCATTCAAGGCATTATATCCGTATACTCATGCTGTGTTAGCTTGTGGCTATACTTTTGAAATTATTATGTTGACTTTCATAAAGGAATAATCAGTGAACAGAAGAATGTAAACTATTTGAGAATTCTTTTTGTGAAGTGGAAGTTTTGAGATCTCATATATAGCAAGTACAAAGAATTTTTTTATGAATATCATAAAGGTTGCTTCTTGTGTTACATAAGTAAATATGTAAATTTTCCCCCCTGTTCTTATCTGAAGAATAAAAACTTCAATAATTGTATTCACATGCTGCTCTTTGTGCCTTTTTTTTGTATTTAAGAAGAAACTCACCTTATGTATATGCCCAAATGATGTGTCCCTCTCTCTACTTTGTTGTAAATTCTTTGTTTCCTTAAGAGTGGGATTTGTAAATTTTCAAATGAACTAAACTTTGATGATCCTTTTTGTTGCTTTTTTTTTGCTATTCTCTAATTTAAAATTTGTTGTTTCTTTTGTGCAATTAACAGCATTTCTGGAATGAAAAAGGCAAGAAAATATTTTCATTAATTTTATTTCGACAAAAAATATTTTTGTAGGTAAACAAAAATTTACTTTAAAATAAATGAATCACGCTTAACCTCATCCTGGAAATGAAAATATTTCCACAAAACATTCGTGCCATTCTGACCACGAATAGTATAAAAATATTTTTCATGAAAATCCCTAACAACAGAACGGGGAATTAAGGTATTTATTCAGCTCAGATTGCTTTAGTATTTTTGTTAGTGACGTCTATTAGGAAATTGAATTTCACACTGTCATTTTATTGTGAAAAAACGTAAGTAAGAAAATATTTAAAGCTAGCATAGTCACGAACTAAACTTAATGTTTGACGTCATGAGTGAATAACTCCCATGAGAAAACACGCATTTTATATAAATGAAAATACAGGAATGTAATAGCGATGAAAATCATTTTCAATTTTGTTTATGTTGAAATTTTATCTCTTACTCTCTGCTTCCATCTATCACATTCCAATTTTTCACAGGAATCAAAAAGAGTGGAAAATCTTTACTTTATCAATGAGAAATTTGATTTGCCTTGTTTTATGCTCTAAGTATTAAATTTCAACATTTCAAACTCAATTTCTGTCTTGTCTGAACTTTTTGAATTTCTAAAAAATCAAATTTGAAAACCATCGATTTAGGTATTACACACTTTTTCAATATTTTTTGCTTGCTTTGATGAAGATTTATTTAAAAATTGAAACTTCCAAATTAAGGTTGACAAAATTTTGTTCAAAGGTACCTTAACATTTCGATATTTTCAAAAACATTCGAAATTTCAATCTCAAACTTAAACGATAAAACTTTCGATGTCTGAAAAGTTAAAGCGCTTAAAAGAATTTCTCCCTAAAGCAATGATTCCGTTGTTATTAAATAAAGGAGAAAAGTCAGCATCGATTTCATAAAATTTCTTGATTGCAAAGAGGAATTTGTCGGAAGTACAAATAAGTTTTGTAATCATGATATTAAATCTGTAATATGAAAGTATAAAAGAAAATTCTGAGTGAAAGGTCAAGTGTCTTGCACTCTATATGCTTTATGTCAACCGCATGTTGTAATAAGAAACAGATTCAATCTTCTTAATACGTCAGAATGCTCCTTGATTTATTGATTATTCATCGACAGCATTATGATGCATTTCAAGATTTTTTTTTAACAAGTTCTAATCGTCATCTTAATGATCTGATTTGAGAGTATAATAAATAATGTAATCGTGGTGAATTGGCACTTCATATGCAACCATGATATCTTCAAATTTTCAAGTGAATTTTATCGAGATTTTTAAGCTTTACCATGTTCTACTTTATCAAGCTTCAATAAGTGTCATCTAGTCATTTTCCTAAGTGCAACTCAATTCTCATGTCAGTCATTAAAAATTTTCATTGATTATGCAATAATAAATTCATTTTTATTGTCAATAAAGGTCCGTCTATTCCACAATGCAATCATGACATCATTCATGAATTTTTGATAAGTTTGAAGCCCGAAGCTACCCAACAAACGATCTTTATTACTCACTTGTGCATTCTCCTCGACCTTTCATTTTAAATGCAAAATGAATTGCTCAAAAACGAATAATTTACGCAAATTAAATGCCAATATTGAATTTTACGGAAATTGATTTTTTTGCCTCTACCAATTGACGGATTTTTTATATATTCTTTCATTTACGGAACAAAAATGCTCTGCGGCATATAATCGAACGAATTTTCTACATCATTATGGTGTGTTTGAAGGTTTCAGCTTTTTTTTTTGTTGTTGATAACACAATAAATGAAATTTCACAATACGATAAATTTCGATAAGCATTAAGTGCATGAAAATACATTGAGCTTATAATAAATATTGAAGTTTAATCAAATAAAACTCATCGATTGAATTTGAAAGTTTTGAAATCACTTCAGGCGCTTGAGTTTTCATTTTTTAATGTCTTTTACTTTTCATTTTCACTCATTTTAATCTGTAATGCACAGACATTTGAATGAAAATATCGATTTTCTATTTTTACTCATTCTAAGCATGAAAAAAGAATCTCGAAAGTATAAAAAAAAATCGAGTAATCTGAAAATTGTAGAGCTGAAAAGTTGTCTTCATGGTGAAAAAATAAAGCAAGAAAGAACTTTTTTAGCTTTCGGTAAAATGAGGGGTGAATCATAAGTAATATTATGAATTTCAATATTTTGCCAGAAATTATTTCCTATGAGATTCTGGGAGATTTAAAAATTTTTTGTATGAGAGAAAAATTTTAGGGGTGGTTCCAATGCTGTTTTCTCGAAAAATCCTAGCAAGCTGAAAGAATTTTTCCTCGGAGGGGATCCGGACCCCCTTGGACCATCCCCTAGCTACACCTCTGACTATGTGATTTTGAAATCAAACTAAATGATTAGAGACAGATAAATTTTGCATTTACGAAATAGTTGCGAAAATTCGACTTTTTGTGGCAATAGATGCGAAAATTCCAAAAAATAGATGCGAAATTTATCTGTCTCTATAAATGATGAAATTCTAAAATCTTCTAAAAACATCACTTATGATCATCCCAACGAAAAAAAAAAGTTTGAGAGAGAATATTTGCATGTAAAATGAAAGCGTTAATACTGTTTTTATGTTACACTCGATTCGACTGTCGGAGAGATTTTCAACACATTTTCACAAAAGCAAATACAGCTCGCAGATTCATCTCGTTTTACTTTTAAATTTCCAAGAAGTTCATTTACATCCTAATGCTTCCATTTGCCTTTAGTAAGTGGAATGTAATCTACTGTTTAAAGTAAAATTAAATGTGCACAGACACAGTCATTGATAGCATCAGTGCTTTATAATTAAAACTCATTAATGTAAAGTTTTCCATCTGAAACTAATTTCGTTCCTTATTATTCAAACTTTTAAGATCTCTTTGCATAATCGGTTATGCTTACAAATTGTTATTAAGTTGATCGAATCGATTAAGTGCCTCCATGATTTCAGTATCAAAGCTCTCTGAATTGTTTCTAATTATGGTTCTTATAAGTCCAATGATGTCGATGAGGCCAAAGTCATTGATAACTCCATTTACTGCTGGAATGAACTCATTGTTTAACCATAAGTTTGAGTTAATATTAGATACAGCTACAATTACAGGAAATGCTGCACTTAATGCTTGATTGATGGCGTCTTGTGTAAGAGGGTTAAATCCAGTAAAATTTGTCTTTGCTGATGATATTGAATAAGCAGTTATTGCAGTCTTTAAATTAGGACGAATGCGACCAACAAATCCAATTTCAATAAAAAATGACAATTGTAGATTGTTTAAAGTCATTGTAAATGGTCCACTACCTTCAATAGGGAGAGGAAACAATTGACCTAAAAATGTTGTGCTGGTTGAATGGAAACCCTCCATCTCGAGCTTGTCAAATGAAATGGTAATCATTCCAAATAATCCAAGAGGTCGAATATCTACTGAATCAATTTTGAAGTCATAGAATCCTCTCAAATAAGTATCATTGAGTCTCATTTTGAAGCTTAAAGAAAATTGTACAAAAGATAATAATTCGGCCATTAAAATGGAATTTTGATGCAATTGAATTTGATAAGATAAGGATTTACTTATTGAATAGAGGAATTTGTTCTTCTGGTTCAATCAAATATTCATCAATATAAAATGGATCAAGAGGTGGAATTTCTGGCGGTATTCCAGTAAGTATGAAATGTCTTTGATTTTCTAATAATTCCTTTATAGCATCATTCATGACCGCACGATATTGTTCAATGATTTGCAAAATTATTTCAGCGACTAAAAAAATTAATTTTGACATAAAATATTTTTTAAAGTATTTTTTCAGCTAAAACTCACGTGAAAAATTATCAAAACTTAATTCATTGGACACTAATTGTTCAATTGCAGCTAAATCATTATAAGAATCAGCTGTAGAACCCCAAGCAAAAAGAATGACGCAAAATGTAGTTAAAAATTTCATTTTAAAACTTTTAAAAGAACCAAGTTGATACTTTAAAATTCCATCAAATACTGAACAGGCCAATAATCAATAAAAATAAATCTCAGAGGATTTTTATCAATGAGCCAATTTTTATATCACTATACTTAAAATTTGATAAGTCTTTATCAAATGTTCAAATGATTTCTTGTGAAACAGTAGTTAAAAGTCATATTCGGTGATTTTTGGGAATCATTTATTAACTTATGAAGTCATAGAAGCTCTAAATCGTATCAATGATTTATATTTTTCAATACCAATCCGGAAAATAATCTTAAAGTATGGTGAAATCGCGTGTAACTACAAAAATTCTTATCAACAAAATTCACTAATCATTCACATTGAAATTTACATCCTTCAATAGTGAGATAATTGAGCATAACAGATTTCTAATTTACTTCTTCTCTATGAATCATTGAATTTTACAGAAAATGTCTTAATCATGATGATTAGGGTATTTTTTGAATAGAAAAAATCTCTCAAAAAGTTATTTGGCTCTTGGTCAAATTTCAAGTATAATTTTTGAGATTTATCCTTAAAGACAATGATTCTTCAACATTTGAAGAGCGAAAACAAGGCATTAATATTCTTGACGTAGATCTGCCTCCAAGGAATTGCGATAAGTAAATTTCTTACTTAAAATCGTTGTTTGTAGCATGGCAATAGCATAAAAATCATGTGTTCATTTTCTCACAAGCGTTATTCACACGATAAAATTCATTTCAGAAAATTTACATATTTAAAGCATTTCTTTCATGAAAAAATACAATTTTGTGTTTTCGCAATTTCATGGAACTAATAAAAATAATTGTGCTTTCGGATAATTACACTTGTTTTGTGTATGCTTTACTTTAATATTCCACATGAAAATGTCAACTCGTCTACAAACGGAAAACAATAAATTCATGCTAGGATGAAGAATTTTACTCAAAAATTTTCAAAAAACTGCACTTAAAAACTCAATTAATATCAACCACGTGTTTGATTACACTTGAATCCAACCCTCAAGAGTTTCAATTTAAAAAAAATGAAAAGCTTTTCACGGAAATTTTACCATCAATAGCACTTGTATGTAAAGTTTGGCAACACTGTAATCAATACTTTTTATTGTTTTATGAGAAACGAGGTTCATTTTATTTTTCTACGGAACCCACAAAAATTATATTCAACAGTAAGTTGTACACTGCCAAAATCTCAAGTTCATAAAATAATCACTTTGTTGAACGTGCGGTTAAATAAATATTTACACCACGAGATTGAGTTTGCAAAATAAAGGAGAAGAAAATGAAGAATCTATCAAGAAACATGAAACAAAATCAATAATATTGAAGATTATTATGTGAAACAATATTTTGATTTTATTGGTAGTGATTTTAAGAAATAATTAATTCATGAATTTGCTCAAGAATCAACATTGCTGACCTATTAAAAGTTCATTCTTCATGAACCAAACTTTATAATAATTGGAAAACAGAAACTTGTTGCTAAATGAAACAAATGATTTAACAATCTCTTTGTTCACTTTCGAAATCAAATATCTGTTTGTAGAACAAATGTACATAATTGAAACATTATTCGTAAAGTAAGTTCATGTTGTTATTATAAATAAATGAATTGTAAATACCACATTGTAAAATCTCAGATGTTCTACTGTGAGTGAAAAATTTATTGCATTTTTTTTTCTCAACTGCAGAGCATGAGCTGCATTTTCATTTGAATTTTTCTGAGATATTTATGGACGAAAAAAAAAATATTTTACAGAAAAAAAATTAAGACATGTGCAATTTTCCGCAAATTTCTTCTTCATCTCATCTTAATTGCTTCCCATTTATTCTTGTCTATTGGATATAATTTTTCCCTTAATTGATTTTGGGCTCATAAAATCCATCAAATTGAGTTAATTTCACCTTCAACCTTTACTTTCGATTGAATTAATGGAAAACTTTTTTATCTCCATTTCGTGCCCTTCTTCAACTAATAACTTTTATCGATTATCATACATATAAGATTTTATGACGTAACTCGATAGCATTACGATTATGATGATAATGATTATTGTTAGGAACTGAATGGATTATTATGATATTCAATAAAATTATTCATTTCCATTTTTACGTTTCACATCCTCTCTTCTTCCTACTTTACATGTTGATTCAAACAAAATTGATTTTATTTCTGTCCGTTCTTTTTATTGTTCAATTCTTTTATTTTCATTCAAAATTTTAATGAAACACTAAATGCTCTAGAATCATTTTATCACAATTTCAACTTGAATTCAAATGCAAATGAAATATTCAGAAGCACTAATAGTTTCAATTCCAATCCGTGCTAAAGAAATTAAAATTTCAAGCACTTAAATAATTAAAATAAAGCACTTCTTATTTCACTCAACTCAAAACAGTCCAATCTTGTTCGTCTGAGCAATGAATCTACTTTTCATTTCATTATAAAAATTTACATAATTTTTGAAGTCTTTGGAAGTTGGAGAATAATTTTTAATTTCTTAAGTCGTTCTTTTCTATTTTTGTTTCATGGCAAATTTTTTCTGCGTTTTTTCACAAATTAATGACAATTTATAGATTTTTAACTAAAATCCACTAAAATATTTAACTTCACATACTGAATTAAATAGCTTAAAGTTCTCAGAAAGTTCATAGAACGATTTCAAGTAATTAATCTACTGATTGTAATTACGAAAGGCAAAATTTTTATATGAAGATTGATTTTTTGATAATTTTGTTGTAGAAACATAATACACTTAATTTGTTATGCATGGGAATTATTTGAGAGCTTAGTGTAAACATACTCTTAAGACATTAATGCTGTACATCGTTAAAGTATTCTGAAACTTTTTTTGGCACGAATTTTAATACGCACGAGTCATAATAAATAGGAGGGGGGATGAGCAATAAATTTATTGAAAACTTTCGACATAAATTAAAAGTCTTAGAATACTCCCTTCTGCCAAATATAAGAAAATATATATTTTGATTAAAACAGGAAATAAAAAGAAACTGCTTATTGGGGCAATAAATTATCATCAAAAAGTATATCAAGATGAGAAAAATGGTGGTACTGCATTTGATGCATGAAATATTAAGCTGCCACGCCAACAATCTGATTCAGTAATGACATGAAATATAGCTTGAAAAAATCGATACAAGACATCATCCTTTTTTTGTTCAAAAGACAAAACCGTCTGCCAGCAATTGCCCATAAATTATAATCGGATTATAATTTTATAGGATCATGAAGTAAGTTGGGTTAGAAACTGATTGAGGAAAATGTTCCTAATCGTTTGCGGAAAAATATATATCCTTTTATAATATTATGACTGACTGAATAAATTTAAAAGTCACAACAAGATATTATTTGATGCTAAAAGTCATTAAAAATGAATTTGACAATGAAAAAGTATCTTCTTACCAGCTTTCCATAACGGAAGATTGGAGAAATATAAAAAGAAAGAAATGAAAAACATTCACACAGAAATAACACGGTCGTTAAGTAAGCAGGTAGATAGTTTTATATTACAGTAAACGAAGGCAAATGAACCTGGATGAATGTACAGATACAGATGTATAAAAAAGAAAAATCAATAAAGCGAATTTGAAAATAAAATGTCAGTCAAATATAAAAATATCCCAAGAACAGAAATGAAAATGTTATTTGGGCGTTGTAAACGTCAAAGATTTTTCAACACAATTTTTGTGAACGGAGGGAGATGTCATGCCTTCATTTTGTCGTACTCTGGATTTAATAATGAAATCTTCATAATTTGATTCGAATCTATTTGTAAGAATAATAAGCCAAAAATGAAAAATGCGCTCACAGAACCTACAATATTTATTTTCATGCCAAATGTACAAATAAAGAAGATTCCATTTCCTTGAAAAAGGAAGGAGATGTTTTCATATTGGATTCTGTTTTTCATCGAATGAAACTTTAATGGTTACAAAATCTCAAAAACATCAAAAATGTATTCATTCATCATCTGAATGCGATGAGATTGAATGTAAAGCTTTGCTTTGTGTTTTGATGTATGCAATATAGTGCTTTTGTTCAAAGATTTTGTTACATCACAGCACATGCTCTATTAGAATATTTTGTATATTGGTTTTAATCCTGAAAAATTATAAATCTTTAGTTGTACTTCATATACCAAAAAATCATAAAAATAAGCTTCAAAAAAGTATGAAGAATCAGCTGAATATCAACAATCAGTGTGTGTAATGAAATGTAGCCATATTGATGTTACCTTCATGTTCAATATTTGGGGAGGAAATAAGGAAGAAAATGAAGAAAAGGTAATATACAAGAGAAACATTCTTCGTCAGCAAAAGAGATAGACTGTAATTGAAAAAGGATGGAATTATGCAATGTGTCATGGAATTTATGTTTTCCGTTTACTTAAAAAGCATATTGTAGAAGATTTATGATGTATCATTATACTTTCATATCGATTTGTGTATAGATAGGAAGTTTGATGATTTTAAGGAAATTGTTTTGCATCTCATGTGCATCAGTTACGATGATTTCATCGACAATTGTATTACTCACAGAGGAATTTCTCTCAAATAATCGTGATTCATTAATTTTTTTCTTTTCTTTTCGTACACCTTAGAGTAATAAATGCATCACTTACCAAGTATATCCCATGAATTAATCCATTCTTTTTTCCCAGAAGTCGAAATTATTTCATCAATTTGATACGAAACTTAAGTCCCTAACATACAAAGAGTGTTCTCATAAAAATGAGAATACTAATGAGTATATTCTCAAAGTGTTCTCACTTGAGCATACTCATATGAGCATGCTCACGAGTGCATTATGAATGTTCTCAAATATATTTTTTTTTGAAAAAACTATGTGCTTACGTGGATGTACTCTCTAAGCATACTCATGAGAACACTAAAAGCATACTCATATACGTATTCTCAATTTATATACTCTATGAGCATGCTCTTGAGTATACTCCAAGCATGCTCAATGTCTTGTGACAATTTTTTATTCATGTTCTCAACTGAGTATACTTGATGAGCATGCTCTTGAGTATACTCCAAGCATACTCAATGTCGTGCGACAATTTTTTCTTCATGTTCTCAACTGAGTGTACTTTATGAGCATGCTCTTGAGTATACTCCAAGCATACTCAATGTCGCGTGACAATTTTTTCTTCATGTTCTCAACTGAGTATACTTTATGAGCATGCTCTTGAGTATACTCCAAGCATACTCAATGTCACGTGACAATTTTTTCTTCATGTTCTCAACTGAGTGTACTTTATGAGCATGCTCTTGAGTATACTCCAAGCATACTCAATGTCGCGCGACAATTTTTTTTTTCATGTTCTCAACTGAGTGTACTTTATGAGCATGCTCTTGAGTATACTCCAAGCATACTCAATGTCGCGCGACAATTTTTTCTTCATGTTCTCAACTGAGTGTACTTTATGAGCATGCTCTTGAGTATACTCCAAGCATACTCAATGTCGCGTGACAATTTTTTCTTCATGTTCTCAACTGAGTGTACTTTATGAGCATGCTCTTGAGTATACTCCAAGCATACTCAATGTCGCGTGACAAATTTTCCTTTATGTTCTCAACTGAGTGTACTTCATGAGCATGCTCTTGAGTATACTCCAAGCATACTCAATGTCACGTGACAATTTTTTTCTTCATGTTCTCAACTGAGTGTACTTTATGAGCATGCTCTTGAGTATACTCTAAGCATACTCAATGTCACGTGACAATTTTTTTCTTCATGTTCTCAACTGAGTGTACTTTATGAGCATGCTCTTGAGTATACTCTAAGCATACTCAATGTCACGTGATAAATTTTCCTTTATGTTCTCAACTGAGTGTACTTTATGAGCATGCTCTTGAGTATACTCCAAGCATACTCAATGTCGTGTGACAAAATTTTTGGTCATGTTCTCAACTGAGTATAATTTATGAGCATGCTCTTGAGTATACTCCAAGCATACTCAATGACGCGTGACAAAATTTTTGGTGATGTTCTCAACTGAGTGTACTTCATGAGCATGCTTTTGAGTATACTCCAAGCATACTCAAACGCTCTGCCTGCCCGAGTTCAAATCTCGCTGTTGGCAAAATTATTTTTTAAGTCGTTTTTTGTAAGAAGTAAAAATTGAAACTTTACATATTTAAAAAACTTTAAAAGCAGTAGTTGTCAATGAAAATTTACCTAACTCTTTTTAAAAATTATTATTTTCAAAAAATTTTATATAGAAAATTAGAAAGTATGTCATAAGTCATAGCTAACCATTTCTATAGTCTGGCTTGTTACAACTGTCCGAAGTCAAAAATTTTTCATTTTAAATTTTCTCACGTATTGGCAGTTTTTCTAATTTTTCATACAAAATTTTTTGGATCCTATTGAATTTTCATCGAAGCTGGCCATTTTATAATGATGCAACCCACTTGGATAAATCTAACTTTTCCTAACTTTTTCAATGAAAGTATTTTTCAAGATTTGAACTTGTATCTCTATAAATTTCTGAACTAAGATTTTGAGGAGAAAATAATGCAATTCTAAGTTAACCGACGTTTTTAAAAAATGTCGGCTTCCTTAAAAATGTGTTTTAAATGCAATTCTAAGTTAGCCGACGTTTTTAAAAAATGTCGGCTTCCTTAAAAATGTGTTTTAAATGCAATTCTAAGTTAGCCGACGTTTTTAAAAAATGTCGGCTTCCTTAAAAATGCGTTTTAAATGAAATTCTAAGTTAGCCGACGTAATTAAAAAATGTCGGCTTCCTTAAAAATGTGTTTTAATTGCAATTCTAAGTTAGCCGACGTTTTTGAAAAATGTCGGCTTCCTTAAAAATGTGTTTTAAATGCAATTCTAAGTTAGCCGACGTTTTTGAAAAATGTCGGCTTCCTTAAAAATGTGTTTTAAATGCAATTCTAAGTTAGCCGACGTTTTTAAAAAATGTCGGCTTCCTTAAAAATGCGTTTTAAATGCAATTCTAAGTTAACCGACGTTTTTAAAAAATGTCGGCTTCCTTAAAATTGTGTTTTAAATGCATTTCTAAGTTAGCAGACGTTTTTGAAAAATGTCGGCTTCCTTAAAAATGTGTTTTAAATGCAATTCTAAGTTAGTCGACGTTTTTAAAAAATGTTGGCTTAATAAAAAACCAAAGGGGTCGCAATGTTAAAAATTCGCCAACTTGGATTAAAATTTGACTGGCAACAAAAATTTTTGATTTCAAAAAAATTTTGTATTGAAAGTGAGAAAGTGTGCCGTGATGAGAGAAAAATCAAAAAATGTGTAATGATTTTTTGTTCCTTTTATCTGCAATATTAAGCTTTTAAACGACAATTAGAATAAGCCTGACCACAGAAATGGCTTTATTTCCAAAAAATATTGTTTAAACCTTTGAAAAATCAAATTTAATTTTGACTCATGGCATACTTTCTAACTTTCCATACAAAATTTTTTTAAAATCAAAAATTTTTGTTGCCAGTCAAATTTTAATCCAAGTTGGCGAATTTTTAACATTGCGACCCCTTTGTAAAAAACGTTTTTTAAGTGCAATTTTAAAGAAAACTATTTTTTTTTAAAAAAAAAACGTCATCTTATTCAAAATTGCATTTTTTATAAAACCAAGGAAGTTTGATTTATCCTTTGATATTTTTTTGAATTTTTTATCTAAAAATTTTGTTTACGAATAAACAAAAGTAAATTGCAGTAAAACTAAAAATTGGCTTATATTAGCGCTACCGCGGATATGAAAGAAGGTAAAACAAAGCTAAATATTTTGATTTATGTGAGTTTTAGAGATAGAAAGATCCGGAAACAACAGTTAAACCGCTTAAAGTATTTTGACCAAATTTTTAAAGATGCTGACATTTTTTAAAAATGTCGTCTAGCTTAAAGTTGCATTTATAACACATTTTTAAGGAAGCCGACATTTTTTAAAAACGTCGGCTAACTTAGAATTGCATTTAAAACACATTTTTAAGGAAGCCGACATTTTTCAAAAACGTCGGCTAACTTAGAATTGCATTTAAAACACATTTTTAAGGAAGCCGACATTTTTCAAAAACGTCGGCTAACTTAGAATTGCATTTAAAACACATTTTTAAGGAAGCCGACATTTTTCAAAAACGTCGGCTAGCTTAAAATTACATTTAAAATACATTTTTAAGGAAGCCGACATTTTTTAAAAACGTCGGCTAACTTAGAATTGCATTTAAAACACATTTTTAAGGAAGCCGACATTTTTCAAAAACGTCGGCTAACTTAGAATTGCATTTAAAACACATTTTTAAGGAAGCCGACATTTTTCAAAAACGTCGGCTAACTTAGAATTGCATTTAAAACACATTTTTAAGGAAGCCGACATTTTTCAAAAACGTCGGCTAGCTTAAAATTACATTTAAAATACATTTTTAAGGAAGCCGACATTTTTTAAAAACGTCGGCTAACTTAGAATTGCATTTAAAACACATTTTTAAGGAAGCCGACATTTTTTAAAAACGTCGGCTAACTTAGAATTGCATTTAAAACACATTTTTAAGAAAGCCGACATTTTTCAAAAACGTCGGCTAACTTAGAATTGCATTTAAAACACATTTTTAAGGAAGCCGACATTTTTTAAAAACGTCGGCTAACTTAGCCGACTAATTGCATTTACGTTTTTGTTTAAAAATGCTAATTTTCATTAAGAAATTTTTAAAGTTTGGCTTTAAAAGAATAGCCGACATTTTCAAATGTTCTAGTAGTGAAAAAAATATTAAACGTTCAGGAACTTTTATCATTGTTAAACATATAATAATTTAAGTATGTCTTTTGTCATACTGAAATTATTATATATTTACAGATAATAGCTCCGAGGAAAAGTCTAGGGTGACAAAAGTTAAGCAACGCTAAGATAGATTTCAACAAAGATTGGGTGACCGAATTTACCAGCTTCCTTCTAAGTATAAAACAAATTTCATAACTAACTTTCTAATCAGAAATTTCTTAACTATTCACAGAGAATACAGCTGATCACTTTATAACTTACAAAATAATATGTAATTCAATTATAATACAATAATTAATCAATATCTTAACTTTAAAAAATATTTTTTTTTTAAATCCTTTTTTAAGTATACTACTTGAGTATGCTCATTTTATATTCTCATGAGCATACTCAAGCAGTATGCTCGTGAGCATATTCTCAAATTGAGTTTTCAATCCCGGACCAAAATTTCAATCCCGGGATTACGGTATTCAAAAATTCTGAACCCGGGATCCCGGGGAATCCCGGGATTGAATTTCAAAAGAAAAAATGAGTAAAAATTAATTTTTTAGCTTACAAAAAAGCATTGTTTTAATACTAATGGGCTTTTCTAAACAAAACCATTAGTTTTATCTATGTAGTATCTAGAAATTTTAAGCATTAGCTTTTACCTTTAAAAAATTTTTAATTTTTTTGAATAAATTTATCTTTTCAAAATTAATTTTTACTATAAAATTTTCCTTAAAATTGCAAAACTTAAATGACTCTTGAATTTAAAAATATCAACAAAACATTTTCATACAAATCAAGTTTCGAATTATGCTTCAAATCTTGGAAGTATATTTATTGAAAGTATTCTTCCATCCAAAAGATTAATAAAAGGTCCCTATCCACAATTAAATTTCATCAGTTTTTAATAAAATTTTTCACATTTTTTGTTTCAAAGCCAACTCTTTTAAGTTTCATACAAAATTTTTATTTTTTTTTTTCGAAATTTGTGGTGTCAATCGAAATTTGATCTAGTTTAACTTTATTTAGAAAAAAATGAACTCATCGTGATTTTTCCTTCGTTTTTCAAAAATCAAAATTCTTTCTAAAATATAAGCTCAAATATAAAGTAAATCTAGAAAAGATTTTTGATTTATCAATTTAAAAACTCATTGTTTTTAATTAATTTTGGTCAGAAAATTATTTTTGTAGAAAAAAAGTTTAAAAAAATTTTTTTTTCATCGTTAATTTTTGTAAATTTAAGGAAATTTTCAATCCCGTAATCCCGGGATTGAGACTGTTTTCAAACCCGGGATTAGGTTACTGAAAAAACAGCGGGATCCCGGGATCCCGGGATTCGGGATCCCGGGATTGAAAACCCTATTCTCAATGAATATGCTCATTTTATATTCTCATGAGCATACTCAAGTAGTATGCTTATAAGCATATTCATTGAGAATATGCTCTCGAGCATACTGCCTGAGTATGCTCATTTTATATTCTCATGAGTATGCTTATTAAATATACTTATGAGTGTACTCAAGTAGCATGCTCGAGAGCATATTCTCAATGAATATGCTTATTAGTATGCTCACGAGTATGCTCATTAAAAAAATGTCACACGCGACAAAAAAAGTGTTGCGTGACATGTAGTGTTCTCATGAGAGTATGCTCATGAGTATGCTCATGTGAGCATGCTCATTGAGCGTGCTTAAAAAGGTACCGTGGCGATATGTTTTTTTTGTATGGAAATGAGCATATAACACTAGCTCAAAAAAATATATACTCAGAGCATACTCTTTGTTTGTTAGGGAGTGTTTTGCTTGCTATTTATTTTCATTCACTACCTTTTTTACACACACACACACTTTATCCCATCACAAATGCGCGTATAGTAAGCACCTTTGCTTTTATTTAATTCATCAAACTAATCACCATTATTCCTGAAATGAAATGAAAATATGAAAAAATTTTAGTCAATTTATCCTTCAAAAAAATCAATGTAGAGTTATGAAATTGAAAAATGTTTTCCATGTTCAACAAATCATTCATGTCTTCATGAATTTTCAAACATCCTCAATAACTTCATTTTGTCATATTTTCTCTAAGTTTATTTTTTCTAATGAAATCACGTAACTAAAAGACATTATGAATGTGATACTTTATGGGCGGATAAATGCTTTCATGAATGTTAGATACAGAAGGAACAAAGGTGTAGATTAAAACCGAGGATGAGTGAATCAGACTCATATTGCTATGGGAGTGAAATATTAATGACATAATTTTTATATGCTTCGTTATGATTCTTCAGACTTTTTTTTTAAAAAAAAAAAAAAAATACAACGTTTATTAGAAAAGTTCATCATTTGTTGTAAAATTTTCTTTTCTTGGTTCTTGGAAGAAGTCAGTGCTTACAGAGACGTATGTGCTTAAAAATTTTTGGTTATAAAAATATATTAAAATGGCTACAGGCATCTAAACCCAGTGCTAATCTACTGAATACACGTCTGGATAACACACATAATATCTTCAAATCAAAGTTAAATATTCTTCCGAAGATTTTTTTCAACATTTTAATCTTTTGAACTTGATTATAAAATACACAAATAAAGTTAACGATGAAAAAAATGGGTAAGTAGCTTTCTTTTTTTTTTGTTGCCAAAATCCCACAACCTCAATTTCTCTTTATTCTCATAAAACATTTCTAAGAAGATCTTTAAGTCCCTCCTAATATCTTGTAATGAACTTGCTTGCGTGAAAACGTCTCGAAAGAGAGAAGAAAAAAAATGGTCTGGAAAAATCGATTTTTAATGAGTTTATGTATTGTTGACTTATTAAACATGAATGATTTTATTCATGGACAGTTTCTGATGTACTAGATGTCTAATTTAGTGGAAAAAAGTTGTCTGTATAGTAATCATAATAAATATGGGTTAGTTATCATCAAAGTAATGGATTCTATTCAGTCATTTAAAACGAGCAAAAAAAAACATGAATTTGAAGACGAGGATAAAATGAAACGGAAGAAAACTTGAGAATTGTTGACAGATGTTGAAGCTATGGAAAATAGATGGAGTTTAGAAAGGAAGGAAAGAAAAGTTACTCATTCAATTTGAATGAAAAAAAGAAAAGTTTTCAAACATACAAATGGATTGCCTCAAGTCTGAAGAGTAAATGTAAAAAGTTTTCGATCGATGCATGAATTTACAGCACTTCATCAGATTCTCTTTCAATTCGTTTACATCCATTACAATTTAAGTTGGCATTGGAGCGTTTCAGATTGAGTCTATGAAATTCTGTGAATTTAAGAAATGGTTTAATTCATAAAGTAGATGTGCTTGCTTGACATTTAGCTAGAAGCTGGCTATTCAGAGTTGGGCAATGATACAATTTTTCTGTTGTTATATTAGATTTTTCATGTTTTAATAATGAATTTGAAGCCGTTCACTTAGTACGTTACTCAAAATAAAACTTATTTTCTTTTGTTTAACTTGTTACAAAATCCTGAACCCCCCTCCCCCCTAAAAAGTGAACGTACTAAGTGAACGGCCCCTTTTGTTTAGATCTTGCTACCAAGTAATTGTAGCCAAAATAACCAACTCTCACTATTATACATGATGTCATAAAAATTCCAAGCATGTTCAGCTTCAGGAAAGTCACATTATGCAATTAAAATCTTCATAAATTTTCATCATGAAAAACAGAAAGACATATGATGAAAAATTAAACAGCATTTCACTTTAATATTTTAATGAAGACAATCACGTTGATTGTGATGATGATGATGGTTAAACAAGAGATGTGTAAACATGAGAGATGAAAACGTATGAGCATGCGAGAGAATCAGTTAAAAGCAGAGAGATGAATTAATGAGTATTACTTAGGGAATTTTAAAAATTTACATTGAAAAATGAATGAATATAAGGCACAGAGCAATTAGTCATTAAATTCCTTGTACATTTACTATGCTCGTTAATCTCTGTGGAATGAAAACAACAGCAAGTACGATCATCCACATTTTCATTTTCACGAAGCTCAGCTAGATTTTCATTGTCTTTATTTCATATTAAAAATTAAAATGAAACCAGATGCATATGAATTTGTTTTGTTTCAAGTGAATACAAAAGAACTGAATAATAGAGGAACGGACAGAAATAAAATCAATTTTATTTGAATCAACATGTAAAGTAGGAAGAAGAGAGGATGTGAAACGTAAAAATGGAAATGAATAATTTTATTGAATATCATAATAATCCATTCAGTTCCTAACAATAATCATTATCATCATAATCGTAATACTATCGAGTTACGTCATAAAATCTTATATGTATGATAATCGATAAAAGTTATTAGTCGAAGAAGGGCACGAAATGGAGATAAAAAAGTTTTCCATTAATTCGATCGAAAGTAAAGGTTGAAGGTGAAATTAACTCAATTTGATGGATTTTATGAGCCCAAAATCAATTAAGGGAAAAATTATATCCAATAGACAAGAATAAATGGGAAGCAATTAAGATGAGATGAAGAAGAAATTTGCGGAAAATTGCACATGTCTTATTTTTTTTTTTTTTCTGTAAAATATTTTTTTTTTCGTCCATAAATATCTCAGAAAAATTTAAATGAAAATGCAGCTCATGCTCTGCAGTTGAGAAAAACTAGTATCAACGTGGTCACTCGTGACCGACGAAAGCGCATTTTCCGCGATCAGTAAATAAACAAAGAACTAAGACCCCAAAAGTACAAAGCCAAATATTTAACTATAACCATTCATTATTTACCGAAAATTTAAAATTGACAGCAAAAAAAACCGATAAAAAAAATTATGCGACATAGAATCTAAAAAAAATAAAAAAAGCAAAAAAATAACTTGCCGGGGGCTAGGATCGAACCTTTGACCTCCACATTAGTAGTCGTGCGCTCTACCAATTACGCCACTGACGCTCTTTTTATGAAATGTTCATGTGACAATTTGATTATTTATATTGATGATTTCTTTTATATAATTGTAAGTTTTTATAATTTTCACAAAATTTTCCGGAAAAACTATGAAAAATCCATAAAAATAGAAAACTAAACAACTAAAATATCAAAAAATATAAAAAGAGAGTAATTATCTATGAAAATTGTATGAAAATATTGAAAATTTTAACAAAAATCGTCGGAAAAACTCGGGAAAATTGTGAAAATGGAAAATTATGACATGATTTAATATTATATGTCATTAGAAATCAAAAAAGTATCAAAAAAAGCAAAAAAAAAGAAAATGTCATCAGTGGGATTTGAACCAAGGAAGGCTGAGTTTTTGAAAAGTCAACATTTTAGTGCATTCGACCACACTAACACATACAAAGAAATGGTATTTTGGCACTTTTTACGCTGGTTCCAGCAGAGGAAGTGACCATTCGTGCTGATTTTTTCGCCAGCTCTAGCCAGACATACTACACACATTTTAAGCCAAAAACTGCATCAAAAAAGCTTAACCCTGAGGAGGAGATGCGGTGACAGACAGACGGACGGACGGACAGACGGACAAAGTGCGGACAATAGCGTCCTTTTCCCAAGGGGAAAATGCGCTAAAAAAAATGCAATAAATTTCTCACTGCCAGGCCAAATAAATGCTGTCAGAGATTTTTAATATACATATGAAATTTCATTTACACGTGGCATTCACAAATGCTTTACTTCATTTTCTCACACAATGCAGTGAAAATTTGACAGAAGTCTGTCATGTTACTTTTCTGTTGATTTGAACTTATTTAAATTTGTTTCTTTTGTTGTTGTATGGAATATAATATTTGTTTGTACTTAAGTACCTGAAAATTATAATTTTGCAGCATTTATTTCAATCGATTATTTATACATTCCCTAGATAATAAAGCAACCACAAAAGCACGAAACACAATAAAAACCTCATTCAACAATTTTCATATCATCATCTTGTACAAATTTATCCATAAAAATGTGAACACGGAAATTATCGGAAACCAAAATATCTTCATTGTTGCCATAAATTATTTCAATGATCTAAACGATTTGTATGAACCCATATATTTATGTTATTACTTAACCATATCTTCGTCAGCATGACGATTATCAGCACTCTTAGTTCTACTTTCCACAAATTCGCTCTTAGCTTTTAACAGTAAATAAGATTAAACCTTTTGTGTCGTGAGAAATTGTGCTTGGATTGTGTATATTTAAGAAGATTCCAAAATCTCGTACTTTTAATCTGTGGAAAATAAAACGAGACTTGGAAGAAAAAATCACAAGGATGTACAAATGCTCGTATGAACATTCAATGCATGAAAATCTTGAATTTTTTATTACCGGAATCGGCAATAAAATGTAATTTGCTTTTAGTGAAGATTTCAAAGCTTGCTAATTCTCAAGGGGGACTATCAGGTGGAAGGAAAAAGATTTTCAGCATGGAATCAGATGCTTTGAAATTATGCATTATGAAAAAAATATTATGAGTGTTTTTGACCAGATCTTAAGAATCAAGATATTAGAAGATATTAATCAAGAAAGCGATTAAATGCACTGAGTCGGAGATTACAAGCTGGTTGAAATGTCATAGCACAGACTTCTCACATACATATCCCATTACAAAAACCTTCCTCAAGCTATCCTAGACGGATGTACGAAGTAAATGAAATTTTAAAGTTTAATCTAATAAAATAATAGAACCTTAGTCAACATCAACAAGCATATCAAGCTCGAGATTGATGTCACTTTTAAAACTATAATTGAAAAGTTCTGTTTACATTTCTCATGTCTGAAAATTTAATTTGTCATGACATCTCTAATCTCTATGTTTTGTTCATGTCTTATTAATTTGAAAGTTCAAACATGATGAAATAATTATACAATAATAACAAGCTTAATTTAAAGACTCATTCAATAGAATTCATATAAAGTAAAAGATGGAGCAAAAGCATTAAGAATGATGATGTGGTAAAATATGATAATGATGAAGATAACATGATTTTGATAAATGTTCTTTATTCACTACACTAGACACATTTATTCAGTTAGTCAGCCAGTCTGTCAGTCTCACATGATGAAATTCAGTATTAAATAATTTTATGACATGATGCGTAATATAACGAAAATATATCAATAAACGTGACAAGAAAGATTCTATGGAATTCATGATATAGATTCAATGTGAAGGAAATGGAATGCTTTTTTTTCTACTTCAATGATTTATGTCATAATCATTTGTTAAGTGCCAAAAAAATCTTTCAACTTTTTTTTCCTTCCACATAAACAAACAATTTTATTATTCTTTTTTCTCTTTTTTCCATTTCATGAACGTATTCATAGATATACAATTCAGGAACTTGATATGCGTCAAGGAAAGTTATGAAGATAAATCTATGTGCTACCTAAAAACAATGATGCTGAAATAATCGGTGAAAAAGTTTGCGTTACTTCTAGTTTGTTATGGTTAAGCAGTCGAAATAATTTCTTGTAAATGTTTAGGGCTGTTCATGTACAGTTGAGGCAATTTAAAATTGATTTATATGCCTATTTTAGACTTATAGCCAAGCAAGATTTATCATGTTAAAAATTACTGAAATTTGATGGAAATTTAAAGTTTTCAGCAATCGATTGCTGTTTGCTTAGCAAATAGACAAGCTTGAAATTTTTATTATATCGATAAAGTTAAAGAAGTTAAAAAATCCAAAAGAAATTGATTCCATTAAAAATTTCGTAAACGCTCATCATTAATGTACAGTAAATGTTGATTTTGTTTCATATTTCTTAATAAATTTTGCCTTTATTTTGTGTATAATATCTCTTGAAGTAAATATTTATCTAACCGCATGCTCAACATCATAATTATTTTATGAACTTAACTTTGCGCTTTATAACTTCAAACAGAATAGAAAATGAATGAGGAAGGAAAGGAAACAAAATTTTCAATTTTCACACTGTGGATGAAAAGCGACGTTGTTGCTATGTTGCCAGATTGTGTGCAAGGTGACAGTGAAATGTGTCGTGAGAGGGAAAAAAGCTTTCTTTTACATTCTTGACGGTTCTGAATTTTTCGAGCGACAATTCTTAAAATTTATTTCACCCTCCCCGGAATGAAGAAAAAAACAGGAATTCACGTCAAGAAAGCAAAATCAAACAATACAAAACAAAAATATGAAAGCATAAAAAAGGGATCTAAAACGCTTCATAACCTCAATGCATGAATTTTATTTCCAATTTGAATAATTCAGTACATATTTTCATCCGCTATAAAAAAATTTCTAACAGGTTCTAAAACAACGACAATAACTGAAAGTTTTTATGGTTTCACATGAAAATTTTGTATATGTATATTTTTATTTTTTGGGATGCAAAGAGGAAACATACAAATATGCTTCACTGGCGGATTGCCATTCAACGTCCTTAACATTCACATCATATCAAATAAAGGAATGAAAAAGCTTTTTGTCTAAAAGTATATATTCTATGCTCTGTTGAAATTCAGGAAGTACTAAAGCGTAATGAAACTTGACGAATGCTTTGTCATTTTTGCTGCTCTAATGCTTACGAAAAAAGCGCAATTGGAACTGAAATAATTTCTTTTTGTTTTAGTGACTTTCTGCTAAATATTTAGATGCATGCATAGCGTGATCGAATTTATAAAAATTTGAAACTGACAAATTACATACAACAACTTAAATTGACTTTCAAGCTGTGCCTTTAACCTTTTCCTTTGATAGCAACCACAAAATTTCCCACCATGAAAATCTTCTTGACTTTTAAGGCTTTCATATAAAAACAAATGGGTTATCTCCTCAACTATAGCTATACATTTATAGTTTCGAAATGAGCTATGCACGAATGAATAAGGAAGTGTTAATACATCTTCAGGATTTTCATTAGGATTATTAATAATAAAAAATGTCAAGAGCAGGGGCATAGCCAGGGGAGGGTTCAAGGAGGACTAGACCACCCCTTTGAGGAAAAATTACTTCATTTTGCTAGAGTTTTTGAAGAAAAAAAGATTTGGACCCTTCCCCCTAAAATTTTTTCTTCCATATAAAAAAAAGATTTAGGATCCACCCCCCCCCCCTCTCCCTAGAAAAAATTTCTGGCTTCGCCCCTAATCAAGAACTAAAAGATTAAAATACGCTAACTGAACAACTTGATTCTTTGATTAACTTCATTTATAAACGACCCAACATGCCTCTTAGACGTAATTTTCCACTAGAAAGGGCTCAAACATAGAGAAATCTTGAACGACACGTTGAATGAAATCTACTGTGGTTTAAGAAGAGCAACTTGAACAGATTTGTGGCAATAAAAGCAAATTATGCAATGAATTACTTCCTCTACTGAATAAATTATTGAAATTAACATTTCCTAAAACTTGCATGTCATTAGAGTGAATGTATACATAGTATGAGAGTCTTCAACAACACTCGTTCAAGGATACTGAGGAACTAAGAGAAGATGTATTCACAGCAACAGTAAACATTTTTCATTCCTCCCAAATAAGTCATGTTATGAAAAATATGGAAACAGACAGCACTATAAAGTAATTTAACTCATTTCTGCTGTTATGCTTCATTCTGTTGACGTTGAATATTTCTCCCTTGACTAAAAAAGGATTTTTTCAGCTCAAAACTTTTTATGTAGCGTTATTTCTTCTTCTGCTGGTGGTTTTTTTAGAGCAACAGCAAACAACATATATTTTTTAACAGTAACAACAGTTGAAAAATATTAATGAAAACAAACAGCAAACAAAACTTAGATTGTTTGCATGCAGGTTTTTGTACGTAATAGGGATTGCATTGTCTCGGGACTAAGGAGCTGTAAATTTACTTTTTGGACTTGTTTACTGAACTTCTGATGGATAAGGGTCACAACACTAGGTTGCATTTTCAATTAAATTCCCAAAGAATATTCAAAATCGCTGTAAAATTCCAACATTTTATCGAAATCTTTTCATGACTAGAAACGCTTTTATTCCAGTATAGTGGTAATTTATGTTCGTTTGAATTTATGCTGCCTTAATCGTTTACACGGAAAAAAAAGTTTCGTTTACCGTGATACCGTTGGAATATATTCCGTATGTCTGTACAAATCAGCTGGTGTTAACATTAATATTATTATCATCATATTAGTTTAGATATGTAGCAGTGATATACATTAAAAATTTAAGGATTTAAACAATTAACAAATGGAACGGTTGAACTGATAAATAAATTAAAATCACATTAAAATTTGGGATACCTTCTACAAATGTTTTTGGATTTTGGAAATGTGTTTCTGTATCCTCATGAATGTCATACACTCAATGGTAAACATCCACATACACACATTGTTATGCAAACTACCTTAATTATTCACACGTTGTTAGTAAGTTGATTTTCCTCAAACAAATTTTCACATTTTCAACATAGAACTATAAAGTTGTCGAGAGTAAGATGTAGAAGTAGATGAGTGTCTGACGTAAGTAAACTGACGAAGGATGAAGTTAGACAGAGGCATGATAGAGAAATGCAGTTACTGTGAGAAATCCTCAACGAAAATAACTCATTAAGCTTCTTGTTTCGTGATTAAAAATAGAAAATCAATTTTTTGAACGTCACAGACTAAAGTGAGGATTGGAAGAGAAAGGCAGGCAAGGTAAAGGCAAAAAAAAAAAAAAAAAAAAATATTTAAATTTCTCACAAGAGAATTTCTCTAAAGAAACTAAACATTAAATTTTAATTGATTTATTTCCGTAAACTTTTCAATGTTTATTTTAAGCTTAACACGCACTTCACGCTTATCTATTATGCCATAATTAATAAATTGAATTATAATGTTATCAAAACTCCTCCAAGCGTAACCATTAATGATGAATATGAATTGCCTGAAAAAGTTTGTTTTTTTGTGTTAGATAAATGGAAAAAGAATTTTTTTAGTCTGTTGGGAGGAAATCAATTTAGACAGGAAACATTGTATTGACATAAGAGTTGGTAATTGGTGAATTTTGGGGTGCTTTATTATCGATTTATTAGTGAATTTTGTTTTAACGTTTGTTTTAAATTTAAATTGTATTTAAATGCAATATAGTAGCTTGCCCCTTTTTAATATAAATAATCAGTCTGTTTGCAATTTTCAAATAATAAACATCATTTAAGAAAAGTTGAGTTAAAAATTAAGATTTCATTCAAGATTCGTGTTCCATATTTTGATTGTCAGTTCCTGAACATCAACTCTGATAAAAAACCATGTTTATTATGATGACAAATACGATTATACTCCCACACCCATTCAATCTTTATCTTACCAAATTTATCTTGACACATATCCTTTATATCTAATTCATTATCACAATGATTCAATAATTTTGAAGAGAAAACATTATAAATTAAATGAGACAGCAATAAATGGCTTGTAGTATAAACGAATAGGATAAATATTGTGTCATAGTTGGAAAATTTATAGCACAAACATTGATTCCTATTTAATTCTACAACAAAACGGAATAGGAATGCGACGCCATTTCTAAGAGCAGCATGCAAGACACAAGATGTTATTTTTTTTCTAGCTACAAGATGGCATTCACAGATAACACCATTATTGCTGTCATGGAGAGAAAAAAGAGATGAAAAATATAGTTAAAATAGTTTTATCTACTTCGCCATTGTTTAACACAGATCTTGACCTTAAAACTGTTTTCCCATTTATACATGCAGCTTTTTCTTGTGAATTTGTTTGACTGCAAACATCTTCAGGCTATTTGAGCAGCTAAATAAATAGTAGCGTGCAATATGAGTTCAGAAAAGCATTTTAGCAGTAAAATTTGTTATTTTTGTGAAAAACTTTTTTCAAAAACTTAATTTCATCATATATGTAGCTTAAAAAAACAAAAACTGAAGAATTTTGTGAATATAAAATGGTTACAAAACGTAGTCGAAGGTAGGCAAAAGTCTAGATCTAGAATAAATCTAAACAAACACTTGCCCCAAAGCATTTTGTATCCTTAACAGACAAATGACCGTTGTAATGTAAACAGCTGCCAGCTATGACAAGAAAAGTCTAATATTAACCCTTGTTTTCACTTTAAGTAGAACTTCTGCAAACTTTTTAAGATCTGTAAAGTCTATGCTTTGAGATGAAATAAGAAATGAATTTGTTGAAATGATGAAAGCAGCAGATATAACTTAATTCATCAATCACAAAATGTACCGAAAAAAAATTATGCTACATAAAAACTTGACCCAAAAAGCACAGCAGGGTTTAGGCGTAAGCGTTTTGTTTTTTGTTCCTTAGCATATAAAGTAAATGAACCATTTTTGCTCCTTTTTCAAGGCAGTCACAACTCTTACATGCACAATGGAGAAAAATTAGGTCACCATTTCAGTATGTCTTATTTGCTCTAAACTGATTCACTGTTTTCACTTCCCACACTACCTCTCTTTTTTTATTATTTAACTTCCTTCGTGCTTTGCTAAAGTTACCGACTTTATCGCTCATGATATGAGGAGAGGAGGAAAAGATTGTCGAGAATAATTTTTTCCATTTTTTCCATCTTTCTATTTTTTCTTGCCTCATAAATGTTGTGCTTTTTTAAAATGAAGGAAGAAATACAATATAATATGAGAATCATGGTACAAAATAGCAATATATATCACTAGCTAACAAAACGGCATTTCATTTATCCTCTTGCTTTCTATTCTGTTTTTTATTTCGGGTTTGCATTTTCTATTAAATGAAAAATTGACTTTATTAATAGGAAATGCTGTGTATCACAACATTATTTTTATATGAAGATATTAATGCTTTTGAAATACCAGAAAGCACAGTTTAAGAATCACTGATCTATACGCATGCCATACACCACAATAACTCAAATTATTTATTCAACAACATAAATCAGAAAATAGGAAAAAGTTTTATGTTACTTAGTATACAGTTCCAGGTATTGATCGACTTTTATATACACATTTGAACTTTAGCCTTTATTCGATATTATTTTTTTGCTTCCAAAGTTCAGCACTGTTTCTCATTTTTATTTTTGTTGAAAATTAGTTTTTTTTTTGCAAAAATATTTTACAAAAAATTATTTTTTGTGTTTTTCTGGCATTTCTTGTGCCTTTGTGGAATTTTGTAGCTATGTTAGATTTTTTAACACAAAATTGTAGAAATATCTTTCTGTTGATTTTAGGGATGTTTGGTATAAAAAGGCAAGGCAATTTGAAAATTTTCACACAACCACTCATCCATAAAGGAAATCCCATTCAAATTCAATAGCTTTATTATTCATAAATTCACAAATATTCAACCCAAAAATCCAGTTAATAACGAGTCAACATCCAAAACCCCAAATCCATTCATTTTCAAATTAAAATCCATAAAAAAAATCGGGCAATCAATAATAAAATAAATTTGCATTTAATTTGTTTAAAAATCATACAAAAAACTTGAATTCAGTCAGTTTGTGTGTGAGAGGAATCAAAATGCAAATCAAATCTAGCTTGTTATGGTCTCTTCCCTTTTGCTCCTTTCATATATTTTTAAACCCATGTTCATATCAACCTCACTGTCTGAACTTTTTTTCTTCATCACAAAAAAGTGCAAAAGATACGATCTGATGCAAAATAGAATTACCGATCTATATAAATATCTAAAAAAGTTTATAGCTCATGGAAATTGAAGTTTATAGATAAATCGGAATAAAGTTCGATGAGAGAAAGAGAGTTTGTATATAATAACAATGATGGTGCGATATATAGTAAGTTTGAAAGTTTCTGAGAGGATTGACATGAACGAACATCAGATATGGTGATGAAGAAAAATGTCAAAAGCATTGATATGTTGAAAATGCAAAGGACGGATAAAAAAATCAAGAAAAAATAAAGCATGTTTCGTCCCTGCATAATGTTATGCTAAAAATTTCATTATGCATACATGCAACTAGTCTGCATATCAAAGAGGTAAATATCCAACATTTTGAGATAAATTTTCCAGCTAAACCATAAATATCTAGGTGTCTTTACCGATACAGATGCATAAATCGATAAATATCATAATATAATGTCAGGTCGTGCTGGTGGCGTAAAATTGAGAGCTTTCATAAAGTTTCATGAAATACATAAAACAGTACATTTTATAGGTCAAAAGGATATTGCAAGCAGTTAGTTAAATACATAAAAAAAAACTTTTTTTTATCCCCTTCACGTATGTAGTTATTCGTAATGAATATTATTTTTTTTTTTCTTCCTTTACATCTCAATGAGCAGTGAAGTTATAAAATAAAATAAAATTGTTAACAAGATTAAAACTGAGATGTGAAGTATTTTGCGCACTCAATCTGTGAGTGATTTGGTAGTAGAAGCAGAAAAAAGAAATAAGAAGTAATGAGAAGTCGATGAAGAAGAAAATATTTAAAATATTTCGTCGGTTCCTTTTCGACGCATCATTAAATTTAGTTTTTTTTTTCTGTTTTCGAAAGAGAAGAAAAACGAGCAAACAAGGCAGCAGAAAGGTGATAGAAACCTAAATAAATAAACGAAATTTTGAGAAAGGAGAAAAAAAAAGCATTGAGTAACGATTGTGTGTGAAAACATGGATGCTGTACAAAAGAGCAATCAATTTCCTCTCGTTTACTTGTGAAAAGGTTAAAACAACGGTGCCTATGCTTGATGAAGCTTTTATGTGAACCTTTTGCTCTGATACCTTCCATTTTTTTGTGTTTTTCTCTCCTCTCCGTCACTCTTTTAAGCACATTGAAAGTTAAAGTTAGATTGGCTGTGGTGTGAAAAGGAAGATAATTTTAAGGGTTGATACAATTTTTTTCGAATTTACTAGCGAACATTTTGAATTTGAATTATTTAGTTTTTTACAAATTTATATGCGGGGCCGCTCACTTAGTACGTTACACCAAAAAAGACTTTTTAGAACTCTCTTGTAACGTTTTTTGCTATGTTTTTTGTATGATCTGCTACAAAATCCTTGATCCTCCTCACCCCTAAAAAGCGTACCTACCAAGAGAAGGACCTTAGAATTTTGTAGTTATTCTTCCTCTTTTAAGTTTTTTCATTCAGTCCTATTTTGAATTTTGAAGAATAAACAAAACTTTTCAGTGGTAAATCAGCATTAATTATTTACAATGGTTGATGAAACTCATCAGCTTTGAAAATATAAATCAATTTAATTGCCAACAGGTACCCGAATCTCCAAAAATTCAAATTTAATTGATATTGATTTTTTCAACACGTAAATGTTCATCGACAATAACATTGAACATCCCCGGAAATCCGCTTATTTATTCAGTGATAATTCCTACAATCCTCTAATCTTTTCAAAATCTGCTAATTTATGAAAATTTAATATTTTTTGTAGCTCAAAATTCCCATGTTCAAAATAATAAGCACCGTCATATAGAAAATCACATAATAATTTCAAAGGTATATATAATAATAATATTGATCCATTATGGTAGAAAATATGAAATATTCGACAGTTAAATATGAATAAAGTGTCGAAAAAAGGTTTTTTCTCTTTGCATCTCGAAACATCCAATTTGGAATGTAATCCGTGAGTAAAGTCATGTAATCAGGCAACTTTTATGTAATTATTATAAAAAAATCTCTCCCATGCGAGAGGCTCCTCGCATTCAAATTTCGTTCATTTATAGCAGAATGAGAAGATGAAAAAAAAACGTATTCAATTCTCTGCTAGATAGATACAATGGCTGAATTCGCAGAAATGTATACATCAATGAATGTAGGAAAGAATGTGAATGAGGTGCGAACGCACGAGCAGATAAGTATATTCTATATGTGCTTTCGACGTATATATGATAATGGAAAACATTTGTGGAAATGATAGTAATATGAAAGGATAGAAATCCATTTGAGACTTACCAATTTTCCCTTCGGATTCTTTCACACGCCAAAGCAGAAGAAGAAGAAAAAAGAAGTAAAAAAGTCGATGTGACAAAAATGTGAATTTCCAAACTGTTGCTTCAATTTTTCATTTTCTTCTTGCCTTTCCTTCACATTCAATATCACTTTAGCAAATATACATTCATAAAATTTAATATCCACAAATTAAACGATTATCTCCTTTTTATTTTTATTTTTATTGCACATAATAATTAAGTATAGACGCTATAACAGATCCTTAGATTAAATTGCACTTTCAGTATTCAATTTTCAATTCCAATTTCACAAATTATATGTTTTTTTTCTATTCAACAGATTCTCTCTTTAGATTTTTTTTTCAATTATTTTAACACTGGCACACTTTGATTTCACCTACAGATAAAAAATTATTTTTTCTATCCTCTTTTTTCCTCCATTGCCTTTTTGCGCTGTGGCTAATTTATTTTGCACTTTAAACACACTCGAAGAAAGGAAAGAAAAAAAAAATTGATTCGTAATGTTTAAATAAAGAGAAAAAAAAGAATCTGAGATTTGAAAATGGTGAAAATCACTCGAAACATCCCACACACAAAATGTTCTTCTTCTCTTTCTTTCTGCTGGTAGAGGATTAAACATGAAGTAAGTGAGTAAGAAACAACTTCAGTTCCTCTGTTTTCTGGCAGAAAAAAATGTATATATCGAGGGAAGAAAGAAATTTTCCACATTTCATTTTTTCTTTCTTTTTTTTCAGGAAAGAATGAAGAAATGAAGGTATTTAAATATTTAAAATGTAAGATATGCCTAAATCTGCATGTAAATGGAATGATTTTGAACTGTATTTTTTTTTTTGAAATTTTAAAAGCCCTAATATGAAATAAGATTGTGCTTTGGGGCCGTTCACTTATGACGTCTATCAAAAACATGGATTTTAGACACCCCTACTCCTCTGTCGCAAAATCTTCATCGAAAAAATTCAATTGTTTAAAACTGTCACAAAGCCTCACATCTCCCTCTTTTCTAAAAACCAGACATCATGAGTGAAAGACCCCTTTGCTAGATAGAATTTAAACATTGATCCTTAAAAATTACAAAGTTTACAAGAGTTTCAAATTATTTTGAAATTGGATCTAACCAGATTAACCTCCATTGAGATTCAAGTATTTTGTCAGAATGAAGTCAAGAGGATAAATTTCAAAATGAATTCAAAAGAGTTGAAATTTGATCAACTACCTTAATATAAGGGCAAATCTATGAATGAAGGGAACTGAAAAATTTTCCTAAAAACTTTTAAAACTGTTTTTTCTCAAAGATTACCCAGATTAGAGCATCATTTTCTTGCTTTTCTTTATGTTTTCAATGATATTTGATAACAAAAAGAAGTTAAAAGTTAAAAAATTGCATTTTTAAGTTGAAAATATGCTGTGTGTTTTGCAATAATCGGCTAAAAAGTTGACTCAGAAACGCTATTTTTGCTTAATTTCTCAGTGATTAAGCATTTTTAATTAACATTTTAAGCGTTATTTGAAAGTGTTAGTAGGCGAAAATATATTTTAATGATTCCTATTATTTAAAAAGCTGTATTTTCACGAAAATTTTGATTTAAATTTTTTTTGACTTTTTATAAAATTGACTCAGAAACACTTTAAAATTGAAATAACTTTTTAACAAAGCAAGTTACAAAACATATTAAATGTGAAAATTATAGTATTTTGATGACTTTAGTAGGAACAACTTCTAAAAGTTGTTCATAATGCGTCATTTTAACAAATTTTATGAATTTACATTACAACATCAAAAATTTCATTCATAGATTTGCCCATAAACATGTCAAAAGCCAAAAATAACCTTACTGACAAAAATAAAACAATTTGAAGCTAATCATTAATCAAATGCTAAATATAGCCAAAATTTCTAAGGCACTTATTATAAAATATATCATTATTCATCAAACCCAGCATGACAACAACTCAAGAGTCAACTTTACATGAAAGCTCAGAGTTGCATTAAAAGAAAGATCTACAATTTATAGTGGGATCAGAACCACTCCGTTGATGACATTTCTGCCTGTAGTCTACAAAGGAAGGCAGTGAGCTTCATTTCCAGTACATGTGATTCGAAAAAACAACAGTTGAAAAATTCCCCTGTCGAGTCTCGAACCCATGATTGCTGTGTCGTTGTTGTAATAATAAGATACTGAAGTACTAAACCATTCCACCACCGAGCCACTTCAGCTCACCCTTATCCAAGTACCAAAATACATGTATAGATGCTTAGTCTGTTTTTAATTCTTGAAAGCACCATTACAATTATTTTGTATTTTTTTATCCGCAGCAACTAGCTTTAAAAAGCAACTGGCAAGTTTTGCAAAAAAAATGGCTTAATACAGATTGATGGGACGAGGAAAAAGAGGAAACATAAAATAATATCACATGAAAAACACATCACTTCACCAAAATTGGATTCATTAATTATTCATTCATCACTGCACAATGAAGTCCTCTCTCCGTTCTTTTATATTGTTCATCAATTTCTGTTCCTCTACACTCCGTTTGCTTTCATTTCATTTCATTTTCTCTCTGCCTGCCTTTACTACACACATTTTTTTTCTGTTCCATACTGTGAAAGCTCGACATACAAAATATATGTGTGCATATATACAAATCTACATACATAAATTTTTCAATTCATGTCATGAGGATATATGCATATATATAGAGTGAGAGAGGAGCTTTGATACTTTTATATTCCCTTTTAATTGCCTACTACACGATGACTTTTGACATCAGAAGATGAGAGGAATCAAAGGCACTGATATTCTGATGCACAAAATAAATTCATAACGTGTCTAATCTTCTAAACAATTTACTTTTACACCTCCGTTTTGTGACCTTTCATCTTGCTTGCTTCCCTCGATATTAGAAAAGCTTTTTGTGTGTTTGGTTGGCAGAGATGGTTTTTAGGATTTGAATGCTAATTGGCAATAGAAGTTAAAGACTAATCTATAAAAATTATTCTCTTA